>VXBZ01003434.1:247026-266250 GCA_013399135.1 Heliornis fulica
CAAAGGGGAGCTGGCCCTGGTCACATACAGGCAGAAAATTTCACTGAAGCCCTTCTCTATCTGCAGAAAATATCATTAAAGAATATGCTGGATAGCTGCCTTGAGATCCAAATACTTGTCTTCCAACAGGTGGGAAAACAAATATGCTTAAGACATCCAAGTTAAAAGAAATAATCTTGCCCTGACTGGCAACAAAGACAAGAAACTGCTTTTTCTTTTGAGCTCTACTCACCCCCTTCTAAGGCAGTTTATAAGCACACCCTGAGCCTTAGCTGAGCCTCACATGTTGTTACAGGTTTACACAAACACACGTTCTACAGGCCAGGAACCCCTTTACTTCTCACCATTTTGATTTCTTCTATCCATCATCTGCCTTTCTAAGAAAAAAGGCAGTCAGGTGTCAACAGAAAGCAGTAGGTTACTGACTTGTTTTCATATCAGCTTCTTTTCTGGAAGAAAAAGGAGAAGTTGTTCACTGTAATCAAGGATTGACATTTGCAAACCTGCACAGTGCATCACTTGGCAAGATAGCCAGAGCCCTGTATTCAATCTACCACTTGAATCATTTTGAAGAAAAAGTAGTGTGGTGCAATAAGTCTGTTGCAAAACAAGTTAAGTTAGGAAACCAAGGCTGCTGTAGAACACACTTTACTCAGCTCCATCTGGAGTAGCTGTTTTTAGGTCCTAATGGCAGCTCTACAAAGTCTCCAGTTAGCAGACCCTACCACCCAGTACCAAGAGCTGCAGCTTGCTCTCCACCCATACACACCTTTAAGATGCCAGCTTGAAATCATTCTTCCAAGGAGAGGCAAGGCCAGAACACCCCTTGCTGTACCTGCCTGGGCTGGCTTCTTGGGAGTAAGCACACCATTTGCATAAAAATTAGGTAATACCCCTGATCACATCAGACATAAAACCAGTATCAAGTAATATTTAATAAAGTTTATTAGGTTACTGAGTATTACCTACAGTCATAAAATAGAAAGTCCAAATTTAAATCTGTACAAAGCAATGTACTGGTGAAGTGAGAAGAGATGGAAACGAGGGAGCACAACGAACATGAGAAGGAGGGAGAACACAGTGGCTTCCCTGGAGTTCTGGAAGACACTGGTTCATACTGAAGGCAACCAAGTGGGGCTCCACACACACTGAATTTTCTTGTGTCCCACTCTGCAACAGAAACTAGTACAAACCCCTACATTAAAAAAAAAAATCATAATATTAGATTAAAAAGGGGCACATCACACCCCACCCAGTCTTGGCACCAATTCTGTGCTTTAAAAAATATACTATGCAAGTAGTTTATTTTAAAAAAAGGTACCCTACAGCAGCTGTTTAAAACATGTTTATACATACACCACAAATATATATATTAACATTTTCAACAACTAAACTCATTTGTACCTACACAGAACTGAAGGGATAACTCAAGAGCAAAAACCAACCACGCAAACATTTTTCAAGACAAAAGAAAATGTGCAAATTAACCCCAGAAAGGCAGCATTGTAACCTGTGGAGAGGTCAAGAGAGCAGCTCCTGCTAGTAAAGGAGTGTTATCCTCTTTACTTGGCTACTGAGGTGAGAATCTATTTGGGATGTGCTGATTTTGCCTGAATTGCTTGTCCTGTTTATTGCAGTTCTCTCGTGCTCCCCTCCATCTCCAGAGAAGTCCAATTTCTCCTTGCTGTGCCTGAAGATCACCCCTCTGGCCTCAGTCTCAAAAGTTACATTCCACAGCAATCACTGGGATTTCTCATCTGCTCATGGTATTTCTGCAGCTCCTGTCACCTTCTCTGGGAGAAATTCCCAACTCCAGGAAACAGAGAGAACTATTCCTGCTGCATAGTTAAATAGAGATTATGCTGATGGACTACAACACAACAAAGCCTGGTTTAGATGACTTTAGGCAGCTTGTCTAGAGAAGCACAACAGTGTTTCTCTAAAGTCTTAATGTGGGACAGACTATGCAGAAACCAGACCTAAGGTGGCAGGATCTATAGTTGTGTAACACATCTCAGCTCATGCAGCCTGTCTCGCCCTATGGCAGAAGTTTGTTCCTTCCCTGTCCCCACCATGAGCAAGGAACCCCTGAATCAGGACTGAGACCTGCAGTTTTATGTCAAGAACTGATCAGCTGGAGACACAGTGTCTGCTCCATCCACTGAGTCAGACCCACCAAGAAGAGCAGGCAGAGCAGGGAACGGACCAGAACTGAGGAAGCAGTGGTGATAAAACAAGAAAGCAGGATTCACTGGCTATGAAACAACACTAGAACATGATGAGAAGTCCTGGCAGAAAGGGACAGTGACAATCACCTCCAACTTAAAGTGTCCTGATGGAAGGGTTCTTTGTTTTGGTGTTTCAGGATTTGGGGATGTGGGTTTTTTTTATTTTTGGTTTAATAACTCAGCAATTAATTCTTGTTACTCCAGACTTCCCAACTCTGATGGCCACCCTGTGTCTTCCCATTCTTAAGAGCTGGCCTTAACATTTCTACTCCTAATGCCTTCCCCTAAACCATGTTCTTCCCTTTAGCTGGTACAGAAATATAATTCACTCTTAGGCTCCACAACCCAAAGGATGCAGTATGGCTTTTCCTCAGGAAAAGCAGGGAAGCACAGAGCTTCTGTAAATGTTCCTTTTGGAAGTGTGCTGGGGAAGTGCCTTCCAACCAAACTCAGTTGTGAAACAAGGATTACTTGAGAGCTTGCCAATCAGGGCAGATGTAGACCTAAGCAGTGGCAGGAATACTTGGGCCACGGAGTTCCAACAGTAGCGATGACATGGGGTGCAGAACCCATTGCCCAGTGGGTAAGCTCCAGGTATTTTGCCTTGGTTCCAACTCCCTGTTCTTGAACACGAAGGTCATTGGTAGAGCAGGTAACTCTTGAGGGAGGCTGGCAGTGGCAGTGTAGGGATCTCACTCAGTCTCTCCTTGCCCAAAGCAAGCCTCACAGCTCGCCGACACAAGTCCATCAGAGGCAGTGGTTCAGCTGGGAAAAGCAAGAGACCCAAGACATTAACATCCCAACACAGAAATTAAGCATTCTAATTAAGATAGTTCCAAAAATCCCCCCTCTCCCTCCAAAGATTAGATATTTGCAGGACCCAAGCCACACTGCATTCACCTATGAGCAACTCTGGTTCCCCAAGTACACAGGCAGCAGAGTGATTTTGTTTTTCTCCTGTAGAGGTTACTGAAGTTGGACATGTGTGAGTGAAAGAAAAACTACAATCCCAAACAAAGTTCCTGCTCTGCAACACCTTTCAAGTCAGAACACATCTTCTAGCCTGGGTCTTGTACTGAAATACCCAAAAACCTTTGTAAGAGATTCACTGAAGCAAAACACCACAGCAAAATCATGTGCTATAGGAACCCAGAAAGTGCCTTGATTAGTTTTAGAGTAGGATATAGCAGCTGTCAATCCTATGTACTACATACTCACCATGAAAAACAAAGCCAGCCATCAAACCTTCATGTCACTACTTGTACTGGGTAATTTTCTATTACAGGATTCCCTCCCATACCATAAACCTGGGAACATAAAGGCCTTGGGCTACTGCTTTTTTTTTTTTTGCATCCTGTACTTCAACAGTTTTAAATTTACATTTTTTTCCAGGAATGGCATGTGAGTGCCTTTGATGCAAGAAAAATCATTTACAGCATACAGGGAACTACAGTCAAAGCCAGAGTTCTCACCTCACAGCTGCACAGGACCAAGATACAGATTAGTTTCTTCTGCTGCTAAGTCTGCCAAAGCTCACCTTCACATTTTACTGCTCAAGCCTAAGGGGTTTCTCCTCCCTCAAGAAAAGGCTAGCAAAGACATCCCAAATTAAGCACATATCTGGACATCCTTCTAATAGCCTGAGCTCTCAGCATGCACCCTTCAAAAACTTCCTTTACAGACATCTTGGGCTGAACAGACACCTAAAAACATCCACAGGAATGGAAAAGTTTGGCTGAGAATCTGCAGTTTTCAGGAACCCTGACAGAGGCCAGCAGCTCTAACTTCCACTACCACCAGCCAAATTAATCTGACTGTTCATACAGCTGTTTGAAGCAGCTGAGACAGGAAAAGCTTTGTTTTTCTGAGCTTGGGCCCATTACTGCATTTTAGCAGAATTCACTCCATCAGTAAGGTGGATACAACTCCCTTCCAGGTTCAAAGATAAAAGCTAGCACTGAGCTTTTCAAAAGAGACCACTGCTGTTTGTAGCCTCTCATCAGGCCACTCCTAATTCTGCTCTGGAGAAAGCAAACAGTAATACTGGTCCATGTAGAAAACAATGGAAATTGGGAAAAAAAAATATCTATTTTTTGGCAAAAACAAGAAGAGTGAAGGGCAGTTTAACTAAGGAAAAAGCTGGTAACAAGGTCAGGAACTGCATGCTTGAGTTGGTCTGTTGTCTCAAGTTAGCAGCCAGAGCTGAACTAAAACCCTGTTTCCCCCCATCTCCTTCCCTGCTATGGATCATAAGGTACTACCTGCTCCAGGACAAGTTACAGTGGAATCCCTTTTCTAGCAGCCTCCAAAAACTTCTCCCAGCACTTCAAGCATTAGTTACTTCTAAGAAATCCTACCTCTAACAGGCACATATCTTCTGCACTGATAGCTGGGTGGGGATCAAGCTGATCTATCAGGGCAGTGCTGCTAGTTCCCAAGCCCCACTATGTGTCATACATGTCCTGTGGCACAAATGAAGACACAGCTGTGCTCAGCCCAAGGTACCACTGGCCTGGTCGGCCTGGTCTGGTCATGCTCTGCTCCAGGATCCCCCAAGGTACCACTGGCCTGGTCTGGTCATGCCCTGCTCCAGGATCCCCCAAGGTACCACTGGCCTGGTCTGGTCATGCTCTGCTCCAGGATCCCCCAAGGTACCACTGGCCTGGTCTGGTCATGCCCTGCTCCAGGATCCCCCAAGGTACCACTGGCCTGGTCTGGTCATGCCCTGCTCCAGGATCCATGCTGCCTCTTCTGCAGGACAGATGGACTCACATGTCTGGATGGAGAACCCCATTACCAGCAGCACTCCTCTGGCACTTCCCAATACACCACTGGGGTACAGGCACCCTGTATTCAAATTCTGTCCCAACTCCTTCTGTTCCATATGGCAATAGTTGGGACAGAAGTGGTGAGAGCTCAACACCTTCTTTCTATCCATGCCAAAATTGGGTCCTGTCATTCCTGGCCTCATGCCCTCAACTAATCCACTCCTCTGCTGGGAGCATGCTACAACTAAATCCTATGCTGGAGGTGGCCCTTTCCTTGCTAAGTGCAGCTCTGTGCCAGCAGCTCCACAGGCTTTGAGGGGAGGTGCAGATGTTGGCTTTGACCCTTCTCATAAGAAGTGGTTACTGGTCCTGCTGCAGGCTGTTGTGGCAGAACAAGCTAGGTTTCTTCCAGTGAGACAGCCCTCTTCTTTCAGTGAGACAAGAGCTCTCTGGTCTTGCTGGACTCAAGTGCATTTCTCAAAGCACTTGTGGTTTTTGCTCCTACCCCTTAACAAACCTTTTCTGGTTATTCCAAACAGCTCGTTGTTTCTGGTGGCCAGCATTGTTCTACCTCATGCCACCAGTGCCAGGGATCTGCCACTGCTGGTCTGCCTTTAGAGCATGTTCTAAGCACAAATAAGAGCCCAGTACGCTACAGCCTTTGGGCAGACACTATTCTGGAAAGCAAAGGAAACACTTTTCGTATCAACACTGCCAAATTGATTTCACTAAGAACATAAATCCAGATTTTAATCCATTTCCTTCATCTCTCTCCTCCACCCTACCCAGAGGACTGAGTCACAGTCTGGCCCAATGGGAACTTCTGACTATGAGAGATAACAGACTTTAGCACATTTGGACAGCCAAATTTATTACTAAGCTTAGCTAGAGATTGATGTCTCCATTAGTAAAAGGCCTGGCATGTAAGTTGGGCTGGCTACAATATCCAGCCACACACTAGAAATGAACACATCCTGCCCCAAAAGAGGCTCCTCTCTGAAAGATGAGACATTCCCACTTCCTTAGATAGGGACAGATCTTCCCAGTCTTGTCCATAATGGATTTTAGAAGTCCCTTCAGTAGACATTTAAGACAGGCAATTGTTCCCTGTAGAGACACAGGATTACACTGCCAATAATGAAAGTGTCCTGACATTCTTGCTGATGCTTTGGTAGCAATACAGAAAGGTTGATCATCTCCAGCAGAACACAAAGGTTCTGAGACCTGGCCTCACCCCTTCTCCTACCACACCATCTTCACACACCCTGCTCGCTCCCTGCAGTGGTAACGGTACATGTGTACGGCCAAACCTTCTGAATTAACCAACGAGGCTTCAGAGCTGTATCAGCAATCCTATGAAATCCTCAACTCTTGAAAGATTAAAGCCCTCCCCAGGAGGGTCTGGTAGACCTGCACTCAAGCAGCCCACAGATGTGTGCAGCTGGAGCAAACACATGGAGTTATACTCACGGTCAAGTCCATTCAAGTAGCGCATCCGTATCTCGCAGTGTCCCCACACCGCGCTCACCACCGGATACAGCTTTTTCCCTTTGAGTCCCCTGAAAGCCACACCCATGTACTGTCCATCCACAATGAAACTCAGTGTCCCATCATCCATGTCCAGCACCACCAGGAAGGAATCCGGCACGATGAACGTTTCATCGGGTTCCAAGAAGGCAGGATAGGTTTGACTCGGCTGGTTCTTGCCGTCGTGGTAGAGCCTGTTGCGCCCCAGGTCCCACCCCCACGACTCATGGTTATTACCCACGAGTGTGGTGTAGCCAACCGAATGCAGGGGGGCATCTGCCGTCGCCACCCCCACCACAGCGTGGGTGCCTCGCTGCCGCATGGCCCAGGTGATCTGCCACACGTGCAGCCCCCGCGTGTAGCCCACTTTGCCTCTGATGGCATCTGTGCTCTGAGCCACCGGATGCCGGTGAAATATGAGTTTGTCATCCTCTTTCACAAAGACATTCAGCGAGCGGTCATCGTTGTTCCACGAGTGCAGCAACTGCACCTCGTAGGACACCGGGGGCATGTCCAGCAGCAAGTCCAGGCGGGTGGGTTTGCTGTAGTCCAGTCCTTGTAGTTCCTGTTTCAGCGGCCTGTATACAGGGTCTCTCATGTCCACAGTCTTTATCCCACCCGTGACCTTCTGACCCATGGTGTGTGTGCTGATTCTGCCTATTTACAGGCTCCTGAGGCAAGCTCATGGATTTAGCTGGGCACTCCTGCTGGCATTCAGACCTACAGAAGAGGTTGCTTGGAGACCTTGTCAAGATGTGCACCAGTCAGTGTTGCCTAGTGGATGGAAAGAAAAACAGGACATGAGTTAGTATATGCAACATTTACAGGGCACAGTTTTAATTAATTTAATTTTAATAATTTAATTTTTAAGGGCACAACTGGCCCCTCCTTTCTTTCCATCAGCAATGGAGGGTAACACAAGCTACTTATGCAGCAGAGTCTGTGCAGCAGAGGTAGCATATTGATAGGTCTAATTGATAGGTATTTTGTTTTTAATTGAATTTGGCACTTGAATTTCTGCTTCTTTGTCCAAGAGGTATGGATTCAGCCACTGGAGCTCACCTTCTCTTTACAGGGAATGCTGTATTACTACATTACTAAACCTTGGGAGATCACATCTGTATTTAGACTGTCTCCAGCAAACCTTGCTTTTGCTGGTAAATTTGAGAAGAGTTTATTCAATAGAGAAAACTCAGAACCCCACACACAGCAACGCTTGAAACTTAATTTTTTCTTGATTGTCTCATCTAAGCCTGGTCTCCCAGCCATAGCTCACAGCAAAAACATCAGGCTGACCATGACACACCAGCAAAGACCCAGACTGCCCACTGGCATCACAGCTCCAGCACCTTGCAACCAGCATTTAACACTCAAAAAAACAAACAACCCCAAAGCAACAAACAGCTTCAGCCAATTTTAAAACCCAGACCTGAGTTTGCAACTGCTCTGGCCTTGGACACTGTAGCAACATGCTGCAGGTGACTAGGAGCAAGAGATGGATAACTGCTCTGCAAAGCTTTAGTTTGAGCTGTCCTTCCCAGAAGGAGCAGCACTACTGAATAAATTTCTCCCTGAGCTACCTAGAGAGGTTGGAGTTACCTTTCATCATGCAGAACATTTGCATGCACAGCTTCCACTACAGGGAAAGCAAAGCATGCTGCATTACAGGAGGGATGTGCTTGTGTTCCAGCTCAAGAGGATCACTCAGACCAGCATGGACAACAAGCACCACAAACAGACCTAGAACCTATCATGTTTTTCCAAGGTCCAAAGCAGCTTATTCACGTAGCACACAAGGTTTGCACTTTCTTTTCCTACATTAGATGAAGACAACTAAATTCCACCTTCCTTTTTTGGCTGACAGTTGTAAATTAAAGTTCTTGGGTAACCCCTAGGATGTGAGTATCCCCCTGAATAAATGCCACATACTGCAGAGACATACAGATATTGCCTGTTGCTGATATCCATCCACAAATAATTTTCTCCTCTAGGCAGAAGTTCCAAAAGAGAAATCAAGCATCCAACACAAACTATCTCCCCATAGCAGTGATCAAAGAAGGTAGGAGTTGAGCCATAAAAAAAAAGAAAGCTTCTCCATGTGGAGAGTTACAAACCTTCCAGAGATGGACTGGCAAAGCAGCTAGCAGCCATTGATACAGGTTTGAGGAAATAATTCTCTTCAACCCCACTAAAGCTTTGCTAAGTGCCTTGGAGCCAGCCTGCTGGTCCAAATCAGACAAGAGCTGCTGGGTCCAGCCTCAGGGGACACCCGTTCCAGCAGCTGTTGGTCCTTCTGGCCCCGCTGAATCACCACAGTCAAGAGAGCAGATAAACCTGAGGGTTAGTCTCAGATGAGCAGCTTCTCTTCTCCAAGAGGAAAGAATCCACAGCTTCAGGCACACAGTCCAGGAGGAGGAGCACAATTCTTCTCACAGCTTTAGCAGTTTCCTTCCAAATTTCAGAGAAGCCTCTGAGAAGTTCAAGCCAGCTTGGCTACAGATCCTAGCTCACTTTGTGTACCTCTCTCCTCCAGCCCCACATCCACCAAAGTGTCTCTGCTCTCACTCAGCAACACAAACAACCTTCTGTAACACAGCTGCCAAACTGGGGGCAGCTATTAGGAGAATTAGAAGTGGGAGGGGAGCAAACCAGCTTTCTAAGAAAAAAAAGTGTTATTTTAACATTTCCTGAAGTGAGGCAATCATGCAGGGCTCCTGCCAGCTACAGTCACAACATTTGCTCACAACCAAGGACCTCATCTGGCATAGAAAATAGAGCATGAATCAGATCTAGTTTAAAAATAAGGTTACTGGACATAAACAGCAAGGCTTCAGCTAGAAGGTGACAGGGAAGGCTCAGGTATGCTTTGGGATAGGGATAAATTCACCAGCTTCCCTACAGATTTTAACTACTACTCCAGGATACACCATTGTAACAATGAGCTCAAACCTTGTAGTTCTTACATAAAGAGAGACTACAAAACTTATTCTTCCCTCCCTTTTTTCAAGTATGGAGAAGAAAATGACTGAGATTGTTAGAGTCACATCCCAAAGCACATCATTACAGCTATTTCAAACTATTCAAGGCCTCAGAGGTACAGCTTAGACAGACAGGAGATGGTTTGTTAAACAGCTGACATTTAAATAAGGTACAGTCACAGTAGCAGCTGGGAAGACAATTTAGACATCCTGCAAGTTAAGTACCATCCCCAACATCAAAACAAATCCTGAATTACAGAAGCCAGCTGGACAACAGCTGAAAATAACCAAGGAACAGCAAAACCAATTGTGGGATGGCACATTCACTGGCTGCCAGGGCACCACACACACACACACAACACAATACGTGGTTATTCTGCCCCTCAGCTCAGGTCCTGGAGCACAAGGGGTCCCATCACACACAGGCACTCCCAGCCTCAGGTCCCCTTGCTCTCTAAGCCTAAGGAACAGCAGGCAGTATCTTAAGAACAAGCAGATAGACATGCACTGAGCTGGTGTACAAGTTCAAGCATGCTGTTGCAACCACCTTCCAGAAGCCCTGTCACATCACAAATCCTACAAACCCATCTAATAAGCTGCTTGATCTCCTTTTCCAACACAGCACATGTAACATGCAGTTATTCAAGGGTCTCTCAGCAGTTCTCCCAATCATCCCACTGTCCCTACTTTAAGCCCTCATGCCTGTGTGTACTCAAGTCCTCTGGTTTGTACCTCAAAGCTGACACCAACTCTCCTAAGAGGAGATTTGTGGAGTCACTCCAACATATGTCTTCTCTGGGAAAGCCACATTAATACTGACCAGATGCAATCTCTCCTAAAAGGCTTCAGCTTAAGTCACTTGCTCAGGCTGGGGTAGAGACTGTCCCCAGGCTGCTGGGACAGAACTGAATGGTGCACGTTCCCCAGAAGGTATCAGGTGAACTACCTACCACTGCCAAGGTCCATAGCATATGGGCAAAGGCTATCAGGACACTGGCCAAGGCATGCTTGAAAGTTTCCAAGCAAATCAGCTGTTGGAGATTTCATAAGAAAAAGGTACAACACACTGGCAGAAGGAAGAGAGGCAGAGATGTCTCAAGAGCCACACAGCACATGAGAACACTGTGTAGGGAGCAAGAACCAAAGCAGACTGCAGGAGCAGTGGTGCAAACTGCTTTGGTGCACACCATGCACAAGAGAAGACAATTCTGTGCTCTTCATTAGCAAAACATCTCATTATGACTTTTTGTGTTCTGCCAATGTAAGCTTCATGGTATTTCTTTCCAGGCTGCTGCATAAGGGGAACACCACAGTGAAAGACAACAGGGACTTGTGAAGTACAGGGGATGAGACATCATCTCGCTGCCAGCTCCAAAGGGAAGCAGCTGTTCCTGAATGCAGGCACCACTCACATGAGTTATGACTTTAGACTTCAAACTACATGAAGGCTGACAGCCAGAATGAAGAAGAAAGGGGGAGGGGGCAGAAATGGAGGAAGACTGGAACAAAGGGCTCAATAAGAACGAGAGCAGGTCAGATAGTGAGCACCATACGCCAAGATTTAAGAGCAACGTGGCTCCATATTAGGGCAAGGCCACGATTCGTGCTCAGAGCTGGCTCTGCTGTTCCTGGCACTAGCCTGGACTAGAACTGCTAAGTGGCACCTTGCCCTACAGCCAAGAAGAACAATTATGCCCTCATTTTTTACAAGTAAAACCTCTTCATGCACAAGGCCATAGAGGCATTTTCCCTCAGCTGGACAGATAAAGTTTACCCTATTAATGGATACATGCCCTGAGCAGCTTAATGAGAGACACAGCCAGACACAAATGGAAAGATATTATTTGGAATTAGCTGCTTCAAAACCTTTGAACTGTTACAGGTTTCAGTGCTCACATTGGTACTTAAAGTGCTTTTACCTATCACACTGAGAGCCCAGTCTAGCTGCAGTTCTGCTCTGCTTTATAAAGAGAAGTTCGTCCCCCACAATGCTGTTTTGCTCCCATGCTATTTTCAATTAGTGTTAAGTTCCTAGGCTTAAAAGCTTTGGAACAAAATTCTAAGGGTATCTCAGAAAAATGCTCCCTGTCTTTCAGTGAGAAGTACATCTTGCCTCAGTTTAGCTGTTCAAATCAAGGAGGTGATTTGCCATTCTAGAAAGATATTCCAGATTTCAAAACAACTGCTTGCTGCAAAGAGATCAATGCAGAAGACAACAGGTATTTCAGAGGAAGGTGTTGGAAGTCCCTGGTCCTGAATGACCAACTCTGCAAATAAAAAATACATAGAGCAAAGCTGGTGTCCAGTTTCTGTTTAGGCATTGATAAGAACCAGACAGATTTCCAGGCTATGCCGAGCTCTCTAGCCAAGGGACTCATCCAGACCCAGCTCACCAGCACCCTGTGTACAACAGAGCAGACCCACACTCTCTGCCAATGGCCACACTCATCCCCTTCACTAAGGGTGAACTCAAACTGCATCCAAGAACCCAGCTAGGCAGATGTCAACCAGGTAGAGCCTCCACTACCCACAGTAGAATTACTGTCACCCCAGCACAAATCAAGTAACTAACTCTTCATTTCAATCACCTCCCCTAGGTTTTGTAAGGGAATACCTTGCAAACAGGAGGCTAAACAATGCCCCTGAAACAATTCACACAGATAAGTGAAAAATAAAGGTATTGATATTCAAAACAAGGCTCCTTATCACACCCAGACAGTTCAACCCTACCTATGCTGTCACTGAAAGCCATTCACATCACCCAAAGGCAGTTCAAGTGGTGAACTTGAGCCAAAGATTACTCACCCAAGATGCCATCTCCTTTTTTAATCTGAAGCCAAAATGCTCTTCTCACACAAGTTTTATCACACAGTGGGAGGTTATTTCAGATACCTAAATCTCAGAGTGACACAGGAATTTTAAGAGGCTGCTGTGCAAATTTTCAGCTGTTTGGAAGCAGCTTGCACAACAGCAAGAGCCCTTGAAGACCTCAAAGTCCCAGTCCAACACCTGCACACAAAGAATATGGCCACACACTGGCCATGCAGGAGTCACTGTCACTGCTGGTTCCATTAACCACCCCAGCTCCTGAGTTGTCAACATGCTGCCACCAGCTTAGTACAGAATTGGCAGCTGACAACTGGAAAGCCCAGAGCATAAGGACTTCTAGAGACATCCTCTCCAAAATAAAGGGAAGCCAAAAAGCACCCAACAGTTGTTAAGCACATCTCTCCTTCATTTAAACTTTACCAGAAAGCACCAGAGACTGTAGAGTTACAAAAAGTTTGATAACATTAGTTGAAAAAACCCATGGCTACTCACAGGTCCTCCCTTGCTCTGCAGCTCAACACCTATGATGCCTCTATGGAGCTCCAACAATACATGAAGGCTCTGTAATTCCTTAATTCCCACTCCAGTTTTTAACTTGAAATCTGTTGAAGGTTGAGCCAGTTTACTGGCTTTCCAGCCTGGAAAGCACCTGAAGAGAAGGAAGTAAAGTACATCCTACACAGGATTATTTAACTTGATTACAGCTTTGGAAAGCTGAACTAAAGGATGCTAAACAGTACTAAGAGTGAAAAAAACCCCACTCTACTGTAGTTTCACTCTGGTTTCTGATTTTACTAGAAATAGAGTAAGCAAAGATGGTCCATTTTCTTGAGCTGACAAAGGAGCTACACTACACATGGCTTGCTGACTAACCTGCTGCCAGCAGCTTATCACATATGTGTACAACCAGTATGTCAGAAACACCCCACAAAGCCCCTTCACGGTGCTAACCCTTCTTGAACGTGATCTCTAGAAGCCTCTGCAACACCAGAGGTTTTCCCCTTCCTCTCTTGGTGTTGAGATCAGCTCCCTTGATCACGCACATCTTCTGTAAGACTAAACACCAAGACTGATCAGCAATGCTACACCACATCTTAACTGGGCTGGAGAGAGGGGAACTGGAGTGCCTCAAACAGCATTCATGTTAGTCCCAGGCAACCCTGACACTGTTTTCCCTGGTATTTATCCTTTGCATCAAAAATATATCACCTTACTTGAACTGTGTATCTCTACCCACTGCAGAAACTGGTCACAGGAAGGCTGTGACACCCCATGCAATCCTACCTACCCTCCTAAATACCAGTCAAGCCTTGGAAAAAAAAAAAAAATAAGCTCACCCATGCTGTTGGAGAAGTTGAAGTGCTGTGTTAGCAGAGGCCAGCAGCTAGAGAAGAGATGACAGGAACTCACTAACAACATGGTTTGAGCTAGTTTCAGAGTGTTGCAACTTCAGGGCTGGGCAGGCAACCCCCAGAGCACAGGGCTGGTCTGGAGGCACTGCCAACCCCACTGCTGGCTTGCTCTACGCAGAGGAGGTTGCCACAGGGGCAACTTCCTCAGCCCCACCTACTGAAGAGCTGAAGCAGTTTGGCTCAGCAGATTTGGCTGTTGGCAGGGCTGTGTGGCCTCCACAGAAAGTGAAACTGCAGCCACTGAGATCACAAGAGGTTGGGCAAGAAAGAATTAAGAAAGATGGCACGTGTCCCAGCGAGAGGCAAAAAGGAAAATCCTCCAGCAGAGCAAGAGGCCCCTGACAAGTAACTGTGCTTGAGATATGCCAGGGATGAGAAGATGACACGTAGTATTTGGCAGTGCTGGATTAACCTGGACTACAAAGTTAACAAGCTGCCTTGCTGAGCTAACAGCCTTGTTCATCTACTAAGCAGACACCAAGAGCTCTGCTCTTCCCTACATGAGGCAGCTAGCATGAGCATGCCCACCCTGAGACACACCAGAAGACTTGTGTCCAAGGATGCCAAGAGCACATCACACAGCACTGCCAGGACTTGTAGCCATTAAGGATCAGCTTGCCTGTACGAACACAGCGCTCCAACGTTGTTCTCTGGGATGATTCACAGGTTCTACAGAAGTCTTCTAGCTATTTCTGCAATGCTGAAGGGCAGAATGCCCTGTTACACCATGTATGGAGTGTCTGGTTCTCCAAAGCCAAGCATGAAGTTACTCAGAGCAGCACATCTGAGTAAACTAAAACCTGAAGTAACAACAACCACCCATCCTCAACTAAGCCTCTTACTAAAAACCAACTCAAGCAAGTTTCCACTGTCCACCTACCCAGCCAGTTCCTGTTAACTGCAGTGCTGTGTAGCCTAGCAGAAAATACTACTAAGCAACACAAGAGAGGTTACTTTTGCAGGAACTTGTGGATCTCTTTTTGTATGAGTTGCTGCCATTATTACAAACACTTTGCAGAGAACTTTTGTCTTATTAAAGACTAGTTAGAGGTGGCAACTTTGGCTGCATAGAAACTAAGATATTTCTTTAAATGAATAAGGTGAACTCAGGCTGGTGTTTTTTTCCACAGAGGAAGTTTAGCAGATGTTTTCAAAAGGTCATTAGATCCTTCACAGCTCTGTACAGGGTGGCTCCCAGATATCTTATGAATGCCAACTGTGTGTTAAAAATCAGGCACAAGGTTTCCTTAAAGCTCTTTCAAGAGTTTCTCAGAGGCAGATTCCAGATATCCACCTGCTCTGGCAATACCATCTCTGGTGGGCATCACAACTCAAAATCTTTGACTGTGTTGTGTTAAGTTCCCCTTTTCACTCTAATCCTGTGGCTTCATGTTAGAGACTCTTCCCAAAGAAGCCTTCAGGTCTGCAGTGGAATGTGTACTCTTCCACAGCCTCTCCTACTTCTGACTCACAGGCTGTGCCATACTGGCTCTGTCCACCACCACAATCCATGACCTTTCATCCATCCCACATGCCTGAGCATATTTTGTAGTGTACTGCAGAAAGGATTGGTTTGTAACAGATGTTAAGCCAGGAATTTTCCTTCCTTAAAGGACAAATCACAGTGAGGTACCTCATCAGGAGCCCTGATTCCTTGCCTCTCTCAAGCATGGGAGGAAGCCAGTGTGAGCACTAGTAATCTGAATCCATCAAGATGCTTCTTAGAAGCCTCAGTGACCACAAGCCATTATGTTCCTGGCATGAAGCACTCTTGGTACACCTTCCTGTGGCCAGTCTACTCAGACCAGTACTCCAAAGCAATTCTTTCATAATTTTTCTAAAGCTACTTTGAGGATACTTTGTCTTTGGTACTCTGAGGACAGTGACATTAGCAAGCTATGTAGGTTAAGCAATTACTACTACTGGTTTCAGGCCTCTCCATTACCACAGCACAGCTTCTCCTTATCTCCTTGACTGATGTGCCCATTTCCCTTTTACCCTTACTCATGGCTTGTGGCACGTAGTATAAGGGTTGCCAAGATGACCGTGGGGCCTGGAAGAAGCCACAACACACCATGAACAAGAGTTGCCTGAACAGGACCAGAAAGCCAACTAAAGCTCTTCCCTACAGGGCAGGATGGAGCCCCAAGTTTACCATCCCACACTGAACTGACAGCTTTGCATCTTAGCTGAACACTGAGAAATTCAGCCCAAGTCCCTTCCCACATCTCATGACTGCAGCACTGAGCTCCTTACACCTCTCCCCAACTTCTGCTGGTCCAGAAGAGTTGTTTGTAGCCAACTGGTGCAGTGCTACTCCACAGAACTTTAAACTCTGTCCTAGCAAGTATTTACATGCAGCTGTTACATACCCAGACAACTGACTTCACATCTGCATCAGGCCTGGTGTCACAACAGACTGTCACATGCTCGGGTGACAGCTCAGTTGGCAGCCTCACAGTTTTCCTGTGGCTCTCAGGTTGACAACACATACAGAGGGGTTGCAGACATCCCTTGTTCTTAATGCAGAAGCTGTGCAGCAGGGACATACTGCTCATGATCACATGGGCCAAGTTCAGCTTTGAGTCTGCACTCCAGATATTTTTTTGAGCAAACAGCAGAACATCTGTAGCTTGGAAGTCAGGTCTGAGCCGAGACAGCACCTGTACATGGTGCTACAGGACAGGAAGATCCACACAGCTCCCTTCAGGTGAGGAGAACATACAGAGATGTGACAACAGGGGCACAAAGCAGCACAGCCACTGCAGACAGAATGCTGGAATATCAATTGTTGCAGTTCCTGAGCCCTGTTCCCAAAGGGTTTGACAGTCATCAGCACAGCCCTTCTAACACAAGATATCTACAGCAGAGGCACTGGCTTGAGCAGGTTATGGGAGGCTTGAGCCTCAGATGGTTCCACCAGCACAGTGAGTTGTCAGGGTGCTTCAGCATGCAGACACCCAGCTCAGAGGACAAGCAGCACCAGACCAAGTATCTCCCACACCACAAAAGACATGCCTCCTGCACGCCAGGGCCTCACCTCACTGGTCACATTTGGCAGGGTGCTTGGGGTTTTTTAGCTCCTGGCTAGATTCATCACACAAATGACTCTTCTCACTGCTTGTAAGAAGAATCCACTGTCTGGACATGGAGTCCATATTGAAATTAACACTCTTGCTAGAACTATGATAGGCTGCTTCCAGTTTGCTTCAGTATAGTCTTTGCATTAAAAAAACCCACTAGTGTCCCAAAAGGGCTCATTCCAAGGGAAATAAAACCCAACAACAAACCAACCTAGGCTAGCATAGATAGATATCTATGATACCTTCCAATTGCAGAAGTCAGTCTTTTCAGCTCTGAGTTCTTTACAGACACTCTAGAGATGTCTCTGATCTGCTTGCACGCTAAGTACCATGGAAAGTCAGACAGCAGGAAGAAAGCTCACATGCAACCTTTTTGATCTTGTCCAGAGGTTCACATTTCTTCTACCTCAGCACCAATCCAGCCACCTTCATTTGATTTTTCCTTATGAGACTCTGCATGCAAGCAAGCACTGCTTTCAGAAGAAGCCTCACATTCCCATAAGGCTGGAATCTAAGCCTGGCAAACAAAAACCCTCAGTTTTGTAAACAGTCTGCACTTGAAAGACTAGTTTGCAGGACTAACTATGAAGTATACACTCCAGCAGTATTTGTCTTACAACTTCCCTGTCCTTTAGCAGCCAACCTCAAGCTGCTTTTCTACTGCCAAACAGTTTGAAAAATTAAACAGCCCAGATTAAAAAAAATTCTTCTATAACCAAGGATTATACCGAGAGTTCTGTTCAGATACTATATAGTATTGCCCTTAGATAAAAGCTTGCAGGGATGGGGCTGTCATTTCATCTGCACAAGGAGCTTAGCAACTGCAAGACAGCCAAGTGCTAATGCAGCCAGTGTGGAGCATCTCCAAGGAGCTTTTCTCAGGACCTACAGGTTACACAGCTACTCAGGAAGAGGTACCAGGGTCTTCCAGTGCTCTACTCAGCTCATCATTACAAGAAGTCAGGAGAACAAGCACTTAGAAAGGTACCTTTGAGCCATGCCTCAAAAATTAAGTCAAAGTTCCCAACTCAGGATGCTCTGAACAGCATCAGGGATCAGGAACAGGACTGTGGAGGCACCTGCCCTCACAAGGGTAAATTACAACACCGAGTGCTTCAGCTTCCCACACAAAAGCATTCCAAACACAGGGACTAGTTGGTCAACTAGCCAGAAGCTTTTGTTGAAAACTGAACTGGAGTGGGAAGAAACACTGGAAGCAGGACAATCTACCCTATCCCTGTCCTTACTGGCTGGACCAGAGGATTAGCATCAGGTCAGGCCTTGTTCCAGTGCAATGAGAACCAGGCCAACAGTCAGAGTTCCCGTTCTCTTCCTCCAGCCCTTCGCTTCCCACTCTCTGCTGTACTGTGCAAGCACACTGAGGAGAGAAGTAGGGAACCTATCCAGGATGATATTGTTCCCCAAGATATTTTACTGCCTTATGCTACAGACACTTACCCCAGCTCACAAGAACACAACCCAGCAGCAATTATTCTGACAGCCACCACCTCAGAAGCTATTCAGTAGGTGGAGTGGACTGTTCAGCACAGCTATTTGAAAATAAAGTCAGCACCTGGCCAAGTTGCCATGTCTGCCTAATGTTTCTGCCTCCTTCCCTCCAGCACTGGAGCCATAACATCCCAAGATAAACTGCATTTAGAAAGGCATTTCCTCTGCAATTAAGCCACCATAAGTTTTAAATAATAGATGTTTACATTCAGAGCTATTTGCATTAAAGAAGCCCATTTAATCCATTATAAGCCACCCTCTTACACAAGAGCTGCTTTTTAGTTCCCCCCACTCTGTGATCTGCAACAAGTCCCACTGCCCATCCCTAATTTAAGCATCTTGATTCATTAGCCTTATCTGATAATCAGTAGATGGGGAGGGGAGCAGTGGGTGGAAAAAATGAAGCTTGATGTTTCTACCTCTTTCCAGAGTTTCCATTCCTATATCAAAAATACTTTTTTTGCTATGACTGCAAGATTGGTCAACAACCCAAGCCATGAGGACAAAGGGTTTGCTAACAAGAGCTGCCTTCACCTTAATGAATCACTGTGGTTTGATGCTAGCAGCAGCTGTGTTGAAAAACCAACATGTTAGAGTTCTCAGGAGACTCCTAAGTGACAACAGGGCACAGCAAAAGCATGGCTTGGGCAGGAGTGGCTGGAGAGCAGTACTCTGCACTGGTGAGGCCTCACCTCTAGTATTGTGTTCAGTTTTGGGCCCCTCACTCCAAGAAGGATGTTGAGGTGCTGGAGCAGAGAAGGGAAACAAGGATGGGGAAGGGTCTGGAGAACAGGCCCTCCGAGGAGGCTGAGGGAGCTGGGGAAGGATCTGGAGAACAGGCCCTCCGAGGAGGCTGAGGGAGCTGGGGAAGGGTCTGGAGAACAGGCCCT
>VXBZ01003434.1:268022-284083 GCA_013399135.1 Heliornis fulica
ACAGTACTTGGTTCCTTCACTCAGCTGGCACCCTTTTCCTCACACTCAACAATCAGACTCCACTTACTAGTTAATCCTTCCAACCTCACTTTCACAGTCTGCATGTAGTCACCTCTACTGTCACAGTAATCCCACCAGTCAGAAGGATGAATGTGCAAAGACTCCCATCCACCTCTGCTTGCTGCTGTTTTCCAGAGAGAAAATAAAGCAGCCCCTCAGTAAGGAGCTATTTTTTTCCCCAATGAGTCTTTCCTACCTGATCACAGACCATGACAACCAAAGCATAAGACATAAGAAAATTCATTCTATGACCCTGGAACTTCAGCAGTTCAGGACCCCACATAGGTACTGCATCCTTCTACACGTGCCCAGTGCTGCAGCACAACTCCATCTAGGCAGAGCTTTGAGTAGGAAAAAAAAGGCAGCCAAAGATGCAGTTTAACAAGGACAACTTCTCACTCATCCCTCCCACCAGCTCAAAGCCCACTGCTAACATTACATGCCACCAGCAGTCTGCCTCAGCCTGTACAGTAGATTCCTCTCTACCCTTTCACTGCTAGGTCAAGATAAACTGTGCTCCTCTGCCCCATCATGACAGTCACATCCCTCTGCAGAGAGGGGCTGACAGCAGGCAAACGAAGGGCCAAGGCAAGCACTGCAGTGCAGTAACTGTTGGTTTAGATCTTGTTTTACTTCCCATCCTATAATGAGCAGATGTGCTCTCTACCTTCTAGATTAGGGACTTGGGCAGGATTTTTTGGGAAGCATCTTCCACAGCTATATTTGACTGATCTTAGTTACACCTGGCAAACCAGATGTGTCATCCCGTGGATTTAAGGGACACAAACTTTTTCCTACAATACTGAACCAAAGGAAAATAGTTTGCTTTGTTAATCATGGCCCCACATCCCAAACACCTCTTAAGGACACAATTCCTTCCTGTAAATCCAGAAAGGAGAGGGCAGCTGCTAGGTCAGGGCACTGTGCTTGCTTAAAACTTAATCCTTCAGCTCTGCCCAATATTTCAGCTCTGGATCTCCCACCACATTCTTCCAACAGCCCAGCAAGAACACACTACCAAGAGGTAGCTCCACTGTCTACTCACAGCACTGCAATAAGTTTGCAAAGGATTCAAAGCATTATACCAAATACAGCCAATTGCTATGACAAAATAAACCCTTATAGGATGACTATCAAAAAAATCCTCCAGGCATATGGATGGCTCAGAGGAAGATGAAGCAAGCTTATGTGGTTGTTTTGAGAGCCTAAAATAACCAGTGTCCTTCTAAGGACAGCCTGCTCTAAAGGGAAAAATACTTGTCAAAGCAAGTACTCAGCAATGCTGCAGGTTAGGGGGTAGTTGAGAAGTTAAATCAGAGCTGTGTTTTGGTTTGTAGCTCACCTGTAACATGAAGACAAGATGGGAAGAAAGTGGATTTTTTTTATACAAGTCTTTAAAGTGAATAAGTTTCGGTAGTTACACTGAGACATCGAATAATTCATGTCCTCTATTTCAGGGAGATTTGTAGGACAGTTAGTTTTGAGTTCCTTAAACTGGAAAACAGTCAGCCAAAAGCCCAAATTCTAGTCTAGTTAGGCAGGAGGCAAGTCTTGTCAATCAGCTAATAAAGCACCCTACTCACTTCCAGATTTTAACTCTTCTGGTAATATCACAGCGAGGTGCCTATACAGTCTCTATTTCACAGAATCAAAGGCTAATTCAGACTGGAAAGGATCTCAAGTAGGTCTCTAGTCCAATCTCCTCCTCAAAGTAGGCTCAGACAGTGTTACTCAGAGCTTTATGCAGCTTATTCCTGTAAAGCTTCAAAACCAGAGACTGTACAAACCCTGGTAACCTGCTCCAGTGCTTGACAAGCCTCATTGTGACAGAGCTCCTCCTTATACTTAAGGTTATGCATCTTCTTCCTGCTCAAGTCATCCCAATTTCTTAGCAAGTTTCAGGTGGAATTCAGTGTTAAATCTTAGGTCAAGTACAGTCTCTTGTACTAGCTCTAAGAGACTTCTTACTGGATAGTTAACTACCCTAAGCAATATAAACACATTGAGGGTTTTTTTGGTCTTACCTTGCCACATGGAAAACTCAGCATTCCTCTACAATGCTTAACAAGCCCAGGATGAAGAGAGCTGGGTGAGAGTTGTGGAAAAAAAAGGACTGAAGTTACCTCCTTGTATGTAAGAACTAAGTAGATCTTTCACAGCTTGCACTATAGATTCAGGTCTTTCCTGTCCTGAGGTCTGTGGAGACTGAGGGTGTCACCACTGAAGACAAAAACCTCACAAGAGGAGACAGTTGAGTCACTGAGGAAGTGATTTTTTTTCATACTGTTTAGAAAACCATTCTGTTCACTTAGCAAAAGGATGTTTTCAGAAGTCAACACCCCTGCAGAGGCATCCAAAGCAGGAGCCTGCCTCACAATCATGACAGCTCTTTAAATCGAGTTCAGACTTCTGAAGATGAAAACCTTTCAGATTCTTCAATGCATCCAGTGCCTGTCTATAAGCAAAAACCCCTTTTGTGGCCTCCCTCAGTAAGTTTTGCAGCTTCAGAACCAGGCAGTTATGAAAGCATCATTGTCCCTTAAAAATGGCAAAAGCCAGCTGGTGTTGGACATGAATTGCAAAAGGCATTTTTTAAGAGACATATCCCCTAGCCACTACTTCTAAATGAGATCTTAGACCCATAACCTGCACATCAGATATATCTCTGCTGAGTCAGACAGTTCTTATAACATGGTAAATGATGACAACACCTTTTCTTCAATTCCTGACCACTACCCAAGCCAGCCACTGCCTAAGTTTCCAAATCCTTCATTCCTCAAGTCACCTGCTGCATGAGCAATGCTACAGCTCAGCCTTGCCCACGGGTTGTCCTCCCTACAAGGCCAGGCACGCTGCAGCACCCCCCCTTGGAAACAACCCTCCCACTGCACACAGCTTAGCCCCATCTCCCTTTGGGAAGTATTACACCTTACAGGAACGGGGCTCATCTTTTTAAGTGGAAAAGATGAAAGGCAGCAGCTGGGTGTTCACACCAGCCTCATGCTCAGTGCAGCTCTTTGAAGGCAGGAAGGCTGGGGAAGGCAGCGTGGATCGGGAAAAACAGAACTGTCTGCTTGGAGGATGTGGATTGCTTCACTCCCACCATGAAGTGTCTGAAGACCTGTGTTCTCCTCAGCTGCTTCTCCTGCTGTGCTCCACCTTGAGCTCTGTGGTTGGCACGCTTGTGACACAGTGTTAACCATGCACCACAGCTTTTCACCAGCTGGGGAAAGCAACTCACAGAAACACTGTGCTCTAACGTCAGTGTCTGCCACCTTCTGCCCCATGTACAGCCTCAACTTGAGGGGCACAGCTGCCTCTATATTCCCATCCAAACCCAGATACTGATGCTCCCAGGCAAGGAGGGATCTGCAGGTTAACTTGGCACAAACAAGGTTCAGGAGCTTCCAACCCTCAGATTTGTTTCAAAGGAACACTGAATTACCTTCAAGATAAAAACAACAGTTTTATTATCAAAGTTAACTAGGTACTTTGCTTTGAAATACAGTTTCTTTCCCTGCATCAAAGGGCTGTTAATTTTAATCTTGTAGCAAAAAAGTAGAAGAAATGAAAGCAGCATCTGCTGGGAAGAGATGAATGCAAGATAAAAGGTGCCTATGACAGAAAGCTGGCAGCAGCCTTATATTTTCTATTCAAGTTTGATCTGGGAATAACAACAGCCCTTAAAACATAACAAAAGCTGTGGAAAAACCCTTTCCAAATCCAACATAGCCGGAAGACTCAATTTCTCTTCTCCAAATGCTGCAACAACTAGTTGAGGTGAAGAGACCAGACAAATCCAAACCTGCAGTTCCAGTGTAGTCAAGCACCTTGGCTTGCTCATGTCCACAATATTCCCCCCTTCAGCTTCCAATCCCCTCTTCCCTTCTGAAAGTGGTTCCCTAGGGATCTCCAGTAGCAAAAAGAAAGCAGAGGAACTCCATTGCAGAACACACCTCCAGAAAGTTTGAGGCATAAACGGCTTGTGATCCAGCCAGAAGGGAAAGGCAACAAGAATTAGCATTTCTTTGCCTGCCTAGTACAGCCTGTTCTTTGCAGAGAGTAAAGTCGGGATCACCACTGGCTTGTTAGATAACACAAGGTTTTTGATGTGCTTTAGTCCAGTCCTGTTAGAGAGACACTCCAGTTTGTCACAGAACTGCATCAAGTCGACTGCACTCAGTTTTAAGTGGACTTAACGATCATGTCACACATAAGGGCAAGAGACAGGAGCTTTGGCAGCACTGAAAGCATCAGGAAAAACAGCCCTGCTGTGGTGTATAATGGCCTGCCACTGGAAATGAACCAAATTTATGTTCTGCAGTGCCACTCACACTGTCTAACCAGGGAAAAATATATAAGCCCTTCCTCTTGTTTACTGCAATACCTCCAAGAGTCCTGCTAAAAGTCTTTACTACACAGACTGATGAGCTTTATTGAGGTCACCTTGGTCTGCCATCTGCAGGTTTTAGGTGGGGAAGGACTGTTCTCTGCCTTTTCCCTGGAGTTTTTAGGAGCATCAAGCTTCATCTGCTAGAGCTTCAGGCAGAGATCCAGAGAGGACCAGACAGCTAGCGTGAAAGTAAAAGGCAGACTCAGCTCACGTGAGAGCTTGCTATGAAATGTGGATCCAATGCCAGGTTTGACAAATCTAAATGCAAGATAATTACTGTGCAAGTATTCGTTTCAGCTCAGGATTTCCACAGCAGAAGCTGTGGATCCCATCCTTCCATTGATTAGCAATTGAATGGAAACCTACTTCTACCTAACCCTTAAACAGTTTGAAACTATTAAGCAAAGGGAAGACAGCAACAGAGCATTCTGCCTGACCCAAGCCACTGCCAGTCTCTAGACAGATGTGTTCACCTCCCACTTCTGAGGCAGCTGCCAGGAGCTACACACATCAAGTATCAGCTATATGAGCAACAACACAAAGAAAGAACCAGATAAACATGCAACAGCCTAGTGCCAAGACACTTATCAGCAGTCAAACCACTCCATCAGTGAGCTTAGTAAGGTAAGCCACATCCAGGAATGCACACAAGCCACGATATCCCAGCAGCTCTCAGTGAAGTGCTGAACTAAGAGGATGTTCCTGGCAGACGGATTACACAAGAGACAACTCACACTGCCAGCTTGACTGGAACACACACAGCAACTCCCCAAGCACAGCAGTCTGGAATGACACCATACTAGATTTCTGACTTGTCATTAACCAAAAAAGTTTAATGACACGGTCAGACTCTGTGTTTAAAAGTAATTGACCTGGGACATACCATAATTAGGAAGAGAGACATTGTTCATCTCTATGAAGCCTACAGCTGGGCACAGGCTCTGCATGATGCAATGCTTTGCTTTCACCATTACCTGAAAGTTCCTTGGAAGTTGTCACAGTTGTTTGGGATAGAGTGACCTAAAGCTTCAGCTGGTTTATTACATCACCCAGCAAAAGGCTTCACAATACATACCACAACTTGAGAAAACCTTTCTAGCCTGACTGCTTCAAGTATTACCCCCATACAAGCCAAATTTGGAAGTGTGGAGTGCACCAAACCGAAATGGATTAAACCACACGATGCAAAGTGCAGCTGCAGGAATACATATGCTGCCTTCAGAGGACATCTGCACTGTAAGGTGGCCAGATATCCAAGAGCAACTTTTTCCTGGAAATAATAGTTGTGGAAATACAGAACAAGTGTTTTTGCCAAAAAGCATTACCACAGCATGCACCTACAGCACTGTTGCTTCACTACTGGTTAGTGTCCAGAGGGGCTCATTCAAGTGGCAAAGAGTGGGATCTGTCCCTTAGTCTTACTGGTATACACTCAGAAGTGCACTCCTAAGAAACAGTTTCACTAGCTTCACTTCTATAAACCAAATGATATTTTAAGTGGCTTCCTCATCATGTGTGCTAACATTAATCTGCACCTCAATCATTTAGTTTAAGCAAGGAAGCAAATCCAAATGATTACATCCACTGTTAATTTAGGTAGTGCTAGAACCTATGCATTGGAATAAGAGCAAGTGTAGAGCATCAGTTCACATCACCTGCTTCAGCACATGGAACTACAGCAACTGGTTAGGAGACAGTCCAGCTCTGACCCATGCAGAGGTGATACACTGCTGACAGGACAGGATGCACTGGATAGACACACATCTGTACAGGCTTTTTATGGTAAACAGCTCTAAGTGTCACCTTGACAGACAACATTGGAACACACAGAAATTTTACTTTGGGCCATTTCAGTGTGGCATCCAGACTCAGTCTTGTATGGAGCAGTTCATCTTTACACCCAGCCACAAAAGTGGGTTTTTTTCCAAATTATTCACTTCCAAAAAACCTCCCAGCTCAGCATCCATTACATCAACAGGCATGGTGCTAGAACATGGTAAGACTGGAATTCGAAATATCCACGACAACTTCAACATGAGTTTGAGGAAGGATGCTGGAAGGGATGTTCATGTAACCAAGTGAATCTCCTCCTTTAGGTATCACACATCTACCCTGTTTCTGAGGCAGAGGCCCACACCAGAGATCTCAGTTGAAGTTTGTGTAGGGACACTTTTAGCTCTCTAGGCAGTTTAGTCTGACAGCAGTCAGTGTTGTAACTTTTGGAAAAAGCAGTGAAAATTGTGTTTAAGCATTCTTTCCCTGAAAAGATTCTGCCCACCTTAATTTCAGATACCAAAGTCATACCTCAAGCCACACTCCTCATGTAATTTCAATCCAAGCAATAGGTTTTCAAAGGTATTTTGCCTTCTCAAAAGTGACATAACTGGACACAGCTTGCAGCACTACACAGGACTTCCCTCTGCTCCCCACAACCATGAAGCAGATTGCCCTGTGTACCCACAGTACACATAGTGTAGTTCAGTGCAGAAGTTGGTGAGGCTTGCAAAGCTGACTGATGCAAAGGCCTTGCTTAGCTACCTGCTAAGACAGTCTGATGAAAAGATAGTAGTCACTTGCACATGATGTTTCTAAGGAAGGTTCCATAACACCCCAAGTAGCTTTGAATACATCTTTAATTTAAATTATCAAGTAGCACAGCCTCTGCAGGGAAGAGAGGGCTACTGCTCAACATCTGAAGTCTATTTGGAGATGAGAGGGGATGCCAAGATGTTTTTTATCCAACCTCCAAGCACCCCAACAACACCACAGAAGCCTGAGTAAGCAGAGTTTGAAGAACATACATGTTCACCATCTCTTCCTTCCCTCCCTATGGCTTCTCAGTAGACTAAACTGTGGGTTTCCTCTACAAAACAGCAAAATTCCAGTACCTGTAATTAGGCAGATGTCTTTCTGCTGTGACTATTCCAGACACAGCCATCCAAGACCTTTGCATTAAGGTTACAGGTTAAAAAACCTCTCTGATGTAAGAGACAAGGAACAGCACAATAGCCAGCACCAGTACAAGTTCATTCCATGTAAGCAAACCCCAGTTGTCTTATCTAGGCATTGAACAGCTGCCAGAACTTTTACAGTTCAAAGGCAAGACAAAAGCTGTACAGTCAACCTATCCTCCCAACATACCACAGTCATCAGAGGTCCTCATAAGTCAACATGCCTTCTAAATAAGTGCTTAATATAAACATTTGTACAGTCACTTAATTCCTGGTGAGCTGAGCTATTTGATGTGGGCCACAGAAAGCTCCCATGGTATCGATGGAGAGTTTCCAATTAGGAAACCAAGTACAGAACACATTCACAGAACTTAGAGGGGAAAAAAAAGCTTGCAGAAACAGGCACAGGATCTGTTCTTAAGGAAGATGCACTCAATATGCTCAGGAACAAACAGAAAAGATAAGCTGCCTTGCTTCTGCAGAGTTTGGCAAATAAGAACTTCAGAGATAAAAGCACAGTTAGGTTATCTACTCTCCTCAGTATGTGAGCTTCTGTCTTTTCTAAGCCTGGCCAGGCACAGCAGAAGTACATTCAACTGGTTTCTGGCTACTACTAGAATCCTTACTCTTCCTTTTGAGGAAGCTGGATGGCTTTTTCAAGATTTGCTGTTTACAAGCACTAACTAGAAAGCATTAAGGTGGCCAGTGCCACTGGTTCAGCACACCACAACCTCCCAAACACGGAAGAGATGTAAACAGTCCAGAACACCTAATGCCCAGGATATCAAAGACCACCACCACATCCAGTGGTACTTAGTTCTCCCTTAGAAACCTCATAACAAATTCCCACTTACCTTGTAGCTTTATTTCTACAGTCAATTAATTCCAGTACTACTTCTAATACTCAGTGAAGGTTAAACTGAAGTCACTTGACACCTACTTTCCATTCAAATAATCCCAGTGCCTTGGTGACACCATACCAGGGCTTGAAAAAAGCTGGGTACAGAGCTATTCACCCTGGGTAAATCCACCTGGGGTGTGTTAATTGGGCTGCCCAGCTTCTCCATCAGACACAAACCACAGAGGGTTGCATGGAGCTATCTGCAAGCCACTGCTTTCACTGCTGCCAGCCTGCCACCTGCTGGGCCACCTACTCTGTCCGTCGGGCTTGGGGCACCTCCCTTCCATGCCTTGGCAGTACCAGTTCCCTGGGGCATTTCCATGACAAGCTGGTTTGGTGTGTGTCTTGCACATGCCAGAACAAGATTTAAGAATACATGGGATACTGCACTGGCACAAATCCCTCTTCACAATGAAGTCATGGATGAGTCTCCTGTTCTGTGCCTCAGGAGAACACTCCCATGAGGCCAAGTGGTCTTTCAAGAACAGTCTGGTCTAGAGGTTGGCTGGTATTTGTTGGAAGTTTTGTAGACAGTTTATTGCAAATAATGTAAGAGGACATGCCACTGAACAAGTGTTAGTGTAATACCCTATCCTTCCCGTGGACCTTAACAGCCACAAGCTTGAAAACCATTCTCCTACTCAAAATACACAAGAGCATTTGTCAGCAGGCTTAATATTACCTGCATCAAGAAATCTCTTCCCTCTTGAAGCTCTAAGAGGCACTCAGTTCTTGTTTCTTACAAGAAATAGTAAAGCCAGTGACAGCAATCCTCTCTGCTTTCACAGTAAACCCTTGCTACACTTAGCCCATAGGTCCAGCTCAGGTAAGCCATATAGCTTACCTTGCTCTCATATGTTCCTCAGTGCATCCCAAAAGCCATGCCACCCATCCAGCCTGAGGTCCAAACCTACTTCTGCCTACTAAGTTAGCCAGGGGACACCTATCCCCTGGATATGGGTCACCATGGATATGTCCCATGGATAGGGTTCACCCTCCCTGTTAATGTGCTGCCACACAGTTGTGCCCACAGCAAGCTGACCCATTCTACCTGAGGGCAACTGGCTGAGATGGGAACACCAGCACCTACTTGCAACCACATCCCTACCTCAAGGGACAAAGATCCAAGATACTGCATGAATCACAGCCAAATTTTTTTTGAGGAAAGATGTACAGCATAAAGTCCTTATATAAAATACCACCAGGTAGGTATGTGGGTACACCTAGCAGCAAAGATTCTCCTTTCCCAGAACTAATAAGCTCAGTGAAGCAGCAGATTCACTAGAGGCAAACATCTGGACATATCTGCCATCCTGTAGTGACACAGCATGCTTGGAAAATTTCCCCTAGTAAAACCACTGCTTTGGCTATGGAGCAATCAGGAGGGTAGTTGCACAATCCCAGCCTGTCTGCAGATGTGGGCTATTGCTCCTTCCAGGCTCTCCAGTCAGGTGTCCCCTCCCACTTTAAGTGTTGACACACAAAGCTGTGCCTCTTGCAAATCCAGTTCAGTGTCCACACACCAAAGCTTTATCTGATTACTCAGAGAAAGACTCTAGTTTTAATGCTATTCATGCCCAAAGTGTAGATTTGGGCCTGTGTGGGCACATAAGACATGGCCTTCAACAGTCTCACTGGAAGGCAACTTCTTAGAGCCACTTGACATGCCTCATACATGAAGGATCAGAAGCACATGAGGAACACCAATGCTCCAATAAACCAGGAAAGGCTGAGCTGGGGAACACAGAGAGAACCTTCCAGGAAAGCTCTTGGTTCCTGCAAAAGATGCTGCTCACAAACACAGAATTAAGGAAGCTAAAATATTAAGCAGCTTGTTGGTCCTCGAGTAGAGGATCTTCAAGTCAGTTAACAGACAGGTATCAAGAACAAACTACAGTGCTGAAATTTCAGGATGAACCTCTGTCACTGAAATGGACTCACACTAATAAACCAAAGACACACACTTTGTCCTTTCTTCTCCCCATCCCAACGTACGTCAAACTCACAACTTGGAAAGTCAACAGGATACCAGTCACACTGGTCTGCTGTCACTCACGTGGTTTTCAGCATTACCCAAGCTCAAAGCCACTTCAGAACAGATGAACTGCCCCTTTTTAACAACAGCAGATGTACATTGGCAAGACCATGTGCCACATACCTAACCTTACAGCAATATCCTGCTGGAATCAGTGCCATGTGTGCAGCCCTGCTGCCCTCTTCCTCTTGAGGCTGCAAACTAAGCTACACAAGCAAGATCTAAGAGATGCATGTGCCTGAATAAATACCAGTCAAGTCTCAGGCTGAAACCACTTACAACTGCCTGTCTGATCCTTACTGCAAGAGGGACACAGCACTCAAAAAAGCTGTGAGATAACAGGGAAGAAAGCAAATCTCCGGCTCACCAAACACTGAAACATGTTAGACTGCTTCAGTCCCACCCCCAGCTCTACTTCGTTCCAGCTGGAAGTACACACATGCCATATGGAAAACCCCAGAACATAAGTAGTGAAACTGTGTGGGACATGAGGCAAGGAAGCCAAGTGTCCAGGCCAGTAGCACAGAACCATGACAGCAGGCTGGAGGGTAAGAGCACAGCCTGCAGCCGCTCATGCCTATCATGTAACCCCACGCAGCCACATTTCCAGCCCACAGCACTCTCAAGCCAGGTACTTTCTGGATTCACACAGGCCCCAAACCTCCTGTCAGCAAAAGCATCAAGAGGTTACTTCTCCAGCTGTTCATAGATCCCAGGTTATAAAAGTTGAGTTTAGTTTATCCCTTGCCAGCTGGTCCACAAAGCTACAGGCATTTCTTTACATGGGCACCACTTGAAACTCCAAGTCCCAGATGTACTATTTGCCCTGGCATTAGAAGGGAACAACACAATCCCTCTCTCACCAGCTAAGTTCAGTAACATGACCAGTTGAGCCTTTAAAAAAAAACATGGGATGACTGTCCATTCAAGTGACATGGCCCATGTAGAACTGCTGACAACACAGCCCCAATCCCACTCACCCCACTTATGTGGCATCCCAGTTTCTCCACATGCACCAAAGACTGCTGTCTGGAAGCATTTCTAAGGTCACTCTTCTCACTAAGAAGCACACTGCTTTCCCTGCAGCACAGCTCACTAGGCTACACTACAGACTCAGGGATTCTGCTGCACCATCTGACAGTGAATTGGGGTGTCCAGAACCAAACTGCACTGTGGCAAATCCCAGGACTTGCTTCAAGCCTCCAAACACTGCAGTTTGGATCCACACAGTTTGTGCATCTCTACTTTACGTAGAGTTTCACTTCTAAAAGGCCACTCAAACCAGAAGTTGTCCACAGAGAAGTTCTCAAAAGTTTAAACTAAGAATTTCTAAACATCTGAGAGCAGTGTAGCTTTCTCATGTAGAGAACAGTGTGGCCTTACCCCTTGCTTGCTTTTCTTGGCTGTTTACCATCCGTGGCTCACGTTCTTTAGAACTAAGTTGTTTCTGCAGTTTTTGTGCAACCAAGTGCCTTTGTACATTTATGGTGTCAAGGCCCCATCTGGGATCTCCTCAGGACAGATTCCTGACTTGATAACATACCAGCTGTCCAAAGAAAGCAGTTTGAAACCAACATCTACACAGCTGCTCCAACTTACAGGCTTCATCAAATTCCCCTCCCAGGCTATAAGAAAAAGGCCATGTTTGGTATCTCCATTCAGACATTACCACCTTATCCCCAAAGCTTTCAAGTCAAAAGTTGTTGCTTTTGCTTTGAAATCAGGCAGATGGTGCTGGGTGGGGCTTTTTCATTTGATTTTTGTTTGATTAGTCTTAAGGAAAAAGCTTTCTCCTCCCAAGTTCTGCAGGTTAAAAGCTTTACTATTACACACAAATGAAGTACCCAAAGTCCCGAACTCCGAGCTGTGACACTTCAGCCTGTCACACTGATAGAAAAGCCATTTCCCATCTTTCCCACTCAACTGCCAAAAACCCCTGCATCATAAGTCTTTTTTATTCAAACTGCATCAAAGATCCACTGGGTAGAGCCCATGAAATAAAACCTGGTATTAGTGCTCATCCAGTGATCAGACAATAAAAAGTATTAGCTATATTTTGTCTGTTTTTAAAAAACCCTGAAGCAAAATGTTAAGCAGTTAAAGCAAGGCCACACATCAAGTCAGATGTATAGTGAGGATTAGCCCACAGCTGTCCCTGGCTTGCAGCCCTCCACTCATCCCTCTAAGCCACACTCCCTGGGGCACACACAGTACTGTCAGATTGCCACAAGCACCAGCTGGCCTGGAAAGCTCTGGACCTTGAGCCCAGGCATGACATGTGACAAGAACTGTCCCCAGCTGCCATGAGACAGCCCCAAACACCCACCTCCCTAGCCAGCACTTGCTCATCCCTGTGGTCCAGACCCAGAGCTCTTAACACATGAAGAAACTGTTCTTCCCCTTGTACTCTGCCTATTACCTGTGAGGGCAGAGCAGTAGAACTGAAAGGAAATCTATGAACAACCCCTTCCCTGATTCTTCAGAAGGTGACACAACTTAAGCAGTCCCTGGGAAACACAACTAACAGTGGCACTTCTTCCCCCCACCACATCCCTGGAAACTAGGGCTTTAAAGCTAGGTTCTGACACTCAGTAGAGCACATCTGTCCACCTGTGGCACAGATCCCATCTTCACTAAGGACAACTGCACTCACATCCCACCCCCAACAAGTATTTACTGAAACACTAGCAGCTGTAGCTGTTACTCAGAGTAGCTCAAAGTGAAGAATTCCTTGTTTCTCAGAGCAGTGTAGTAACTGGAAGTGAGTCAACACCTTGACATCAGCCCATCCTAGGACGGCCACCAGCAAAGCTGTCCAGTGACCCAAGTTTGGTAACCCTGGTTCTCAGACACTTACTCACTTTTGTTCTGCATGCAATACACAGCTATGTCTGGAAGCAACTAGTGTCTTAACTTGTATCTTCAACCAGCAGCTTCATTTACTAAGTTACATCACATGCCTGCAAATAGGAAGAAGCAGGAAAACAAATTTCATGGCCAGCCTTTGGTAGAGTCAAGGTTAGGGAAGCTCATGACAAACAGAGCTCGTTAGAATAACACATGCACATCTAGAGAGCTGGTTCTCTACTGCTGCAATGCTACATCACTCAACTAGTCAATGCAAGCAGAAGCCTCCTGCCACAGGATATGAAGATAAGCACAGCTCAGCTGAGGTCATCTCATTGACACTCCCTGCCAGCACCACTCAAATCTCACTCTCCTTATCAACACAAGCCCCCAGTGACTCCAGATGCTGAATGTGTCTACTACAGCTCAAAACTACTTGTGTTGGCCTGTCAGAGCTCGCCTGTTGGAAGTGACTACCAGTCAATTCCAGTGTATTCAGTGGCACCAGCCACAAAATTGGACTGAGACACAAGCCTCTAACAGCCACAGAGCATAGTGCCTTCCACATCTCATGTTCTCGAGAAACTACACTGTGACTCAGAAGATTAAGTGTCAGCAGGATCTGTGCTCACAAAGCCTGGCACACATGCTGTCCTGACTGGCTCACTAGCTGCAGATTCTTAATTCCAGTAACTTCAAGAATTCTTAATTAGCCCTTGCAAGACAGACTTGACAAGACAAGCAGCCCTTGCAGACTGCTTTCAGGTTTTTCCAAGGAAAAGAAATGTAGAGAACCAGGGGGAAAAAAAAACCACAAAGCAAAACCAAAAAACAAACCAAATCCAACACAGAGGAGAGCAGCAAACCAAGCACATTTTCCACATCCAGGATCTAGGAGCAGTGACCAATCTCCACAGAAATACAGTACATATCCGCTAGCCAGTTCCTGGAACACAAACCCTACATCTCCAAAGTATCTAAGAGAAGTTTACAAACAAACTCCAAGCACATTACAGTGCACTTCAGTAACCTCTAAAGCAGAGAGAGGCTGCAAGAGCTTGATGATGATGATGTACTGCAACAATACGATACCCCCCAGAGGAATACAGTGCAGAAATTCATCCCTTGTTTTCAAGGGAGGAGAAGAAGAAATTGTTGCTTGATGCATCCATCATCACAACCGCCAAGAGGCATGACAAGGCCGGTGGCAAGGCATACCGGCAGGGTAGGGAGGAGACCAGAGCAATAGCCACTGGTTGGTTGGGAAAGACACTCCTCCACAAGCCAGTTAAGCGCTTCTTAGCATTGCCATTCCCTTTGTAAACAGTAGCACGGCTCCATCAGACTCTCAGCAGTTCCCTTAACAACTCAACATAGAAACAGCCTTCCTCATAGGCTGGGGTAGCTGCTTTGACCCTATCCATCTTACAGCTCTTACTCCAAGCCACTGGAAACTTCACATAGCTTGGTCTTGGCAACTTCACAGTCAACTTGCACCCAGGAAGACTAAGCTGCTTATACTACCATGCTTTGCAACACAGAAACTGGTGCAGAAATTGGACTTTGGAGGGGCAGGAGAAGCAAAGACTGCTTCTGGGACAAAAGGTTTGTAAATTCATTCTGCACCACCACCAGAAAAAAAAAAGGCTGATCTTTCTCCCACGCAGCAACTCCCATTTTTACAATCATTTTGTACACTTTCTTATCTTGAGCAACAGCTTTGACAATTCACAGCTTTCTAATCAGGCAGGGCCACCACCAACTGCCCACTTCTTGGGTAATAAGGAGAACAAATGCCATATTTCAGCACAAGGCTACAAGAAGATTGATTTCTTCATAACAACAGCCTGGGTACTTCAGATACAGTTTTGTATAAGCTCCCATTGTATGAACAGAGGTTATGCAGTAAAAAAAAAGCCCAGACATATTAATTAGGCCTCGTGAGCCGTGCTCCAGAGACCACCACCGTAACCACAGACACTGAACAAACAACCCGACTTCCTCAACGAGTTGAGGATCTCCGAACTGACGTTTATCAGTGTTTGCCTTTCAAATCCACGCATGGCTACCCCAGCCGGCCTCTGGCAGCCGCCCATCGCACGGCATCCCAACCGCAGCTCCAGGACACTTGCAAACGCGTAGAGCTCATCGGGCCCTGACACTTGGAGCCACTGGTGCCCCATTATCCCCAGCACCTCGGACCCAGCCACCGTGCCCCACCGACACGGGTGGTCCCGATGGACGGGGCCTTCCCACACTCGTGTGCAAACACAGGACGCTGCCCGAGCCAGCCGGGCTTTGCAAGTGCCTTCGAGCTGCTCAGGAAGCTCGGCCTCAGCCCAGCCTGGTGCTCGCTTGGTCTTGAAGCTGGCACCGATTGTGGGAGCGGGAGGGGAGCAGGGAGAGACCCGCTCGGCGATTGCTGGGAACGGCGGCTCGGCCGTGGAGGGAGGGAAGGGGAGAGGGAAGGAGGGAGGGAAGGAGAAGGCCGCAGCAGCCCACAGCCACAGGGTGGGGAGCGTGGGGGGGAGCCGAGCCCGGTCACCGCCGCCTCAGAGAAGGGCACCCACCTCACACCGCTCCCGCCGGCTCCTACCGTTCCCAGGCTGCCGGTCGGACCATAGCAGCGAGCGGGGAAGGACCTGCCCCTTCCCCCGCCGCCAGAGGCTGCTCCCGGGGCCGCGGTACGCAGCGGAGCGTTGAAGAGAGGGGCAAGCGCCAGCCTCTCCTCCGCCGCGGCGGGGAGGCTGGAACCGCAACTCCCCGGCTCCTCCCGGCTCCAGGCGAGGCAAGCGGGGCCCAACCCGTCACATGGCCCAAATAACGCCCGGCCACGGCCCCGCTCCGCCCCCGGCCTGGCCCGGGGCGCGGCCC
>VXBZ01003434.1:284101-305317 GCA_013399135.1 Heliornis fulica
GGGGTCGGGTGGGACTTGGAGGCGCAGCCGGTAGCGGGGTAAATCCTTCACGGGGGGAGGAAGAAGAGCGGAGCCGTGTGTGTCCCGCAGAAGGAGGGCGATAAACCGCTGTGTTTCAGGCTTGACTGATGCCTTAGTGCCCGGCTTGCTCTGGGAAGGGCTACAAATGGCAGGTTTCTTCCTTTTGGGGACAATCTAGTCACTTTTGAGTCAATTTAATCGATACAATGTTGCAAACACCCCGGGGTTCTGTGTTTGTTTACCAATATAACCCGGGAAATATACAATTCTGTTCATTTCAGTCTCTTTTCCAAAAAGCCACTTGTTTTGTTGGACTGGGTAATATCTCTTTGAGATGATTCAGTTTTTCGGTATTCCCAGACAAAAAGAGTCTGTAGCAATGCTGCTTGGAGCTATAAACCAGAGGATTGTCGTAAATTAAGCCCTATTGCATGGGATACCTCCAAGGACCACCTAGGAGCTGCAGGAAGTGGTAGGAATGATTCAGGAGGTGGCAGCCTGCCATCTGAGTCAGTGTGGAGCGAATGCCCCTGCACGCCCATGAGCTTACTGGGTTTTTTGGGGATTGGACATTCACACCGGGCCCTGACACCAGTTCTCATCGCTAAAGGACTCAGGGCACACGTAGAGCTGGGTTAATTTTTAGGTCCCTACTTCCAGAGCACTTTGCTTTCATCTCAGTTGAACTTCATTTCCAGCGCAGGCCCTTAATTCAAACAAGGTTCAACCATAAATGTTCAAGTTCATTCTCCTTACCTACCTTTTAATTAGACAGGATACTCAGCCGTTTTTCTCCCGGCTGCACATCTCTTAGGAAGTGGGGAGGTGAGTAGTGAGGATGGCAATCCCTGGGTGTAAACACATGCTGCTGGAAGGAGGTGTGCTCTGCTGAGAGCTGAGCAGGCTTTTTGTCAGGTTTCATGGGCCATGCGTGCATGTACAACTTGGTTATACCAGTGCTCGAGAGGAGAAAACTCCTGCAGCTGCACGTGGGATGAAATGAAATTTCGTATTCCCCAGGGACGAGAACATCCTCGCTGCTAGTTTGTTCCTTCAGCAGGGTGGTCCCAGCAGGATATTCAGTGACATATAACGGAACAGGGTCCAGTGCTGAGCCCACTGAAATGTCAGAAGAAGCCAGAATAAATGTGACACGAAGGCCAAAGGGTGGTCTACTGCTGAATACCCCACTCCTCCTCAGCCCTTTCAGGTCATACCATCAAAAAAATCCCCAAAAGAGGAGTTCAGCCAATGCAGGGAAAGAAATCCAGTGGAGCTCCACGGGACAGTGCATGCATGTGAAGTTACTCATATGTGTGTTCATCTTTCAAGACTGAGGCATATTTTGGAGCCCTTGGGGATTAGTTGCCATTGCGGTTCATTAAAAAAACACATTCACATTAGATTAAATTTGTTACTCTAGCTGACCAGAACACCAAGGGGTTTGTAGATACAGCACAAATGTGCTCTTTCACACCCTGCAATACAGAAATAAGAGAAGTTTTATATTAAATAGGTACATATTTGGACAGCTTTTTCAAAACTACTTTGCTTTGGCTCTTCTGCCTATGCCAAAGATGATAAGAGGAAGGTGCTGGACATACATTAGCTGGAGAGCAAGACAAACTGAAGTGTTGTCCAGGGAAACTCCAAAACTGCTCAGAATCAGAGCTATGGGGGCCAGATTCTCCTTTATGGTAAATTCATCTACTACATCTACTAAACTACCCCTACTTCAAATGCTTTGTTTCATTACTGCCAAGGTGGGAGACTGCTGTAATGTGAGAACCTGACTGGCGGGAGCGGGGCAAAGGCTAGCATGGATTCATTATTCATAAAGGCAGAGGGGAGGCAGCTGTTAGTTGGCTGACAATAGCTTTTGATGCCTGGAGAAGTGGATGGGGAACTTTCTGCTTAACTGGGACCTTTCCTGCCCATCTACCGCGAGCCAGGGGAGTAACAGAGCAATAGCTGAAGTCAGGGTCCTGAGGAAAAACCTCACTTGTGAAGACTCAAAAGCAGGTTCTCCTTGGCCTGCCTAGCTGCAGCCCCCCAGGGTGCATTAAATAGCCAACACAGCACGAGCACCTTCTGCAGCACCAGTGACATGTCATCACTGAGCCTAAGGAAGTTGTGACTGATGTCTGAGAGCTGTACAGGAAACAGCAGGCTCTGGCTGCCCGTGGATTCAGCTGCTCTGCTAACTCACCACAGCCCTGTTACCTGCTGCCCAGCACCACGACCCACTGTCTCTCCCTGAGCACCTTGCAGCACATCACCGTTGCCAGACATGAACTCCTTTGTCGGATGGATACTCACGGGCTTGCATGTTCTTGTACACTGGTTCCAGGCACACAAGGGTCTCCTGCCCTAACAGAGATCCCTGTGCTTTACAGTGAGAAGATGAAATGGGGTGGAGGAGGTATAAGAGCAGCAGGGAGGTTGGAGGAAACCAGACGTGACAAGTGCTGAAGCAGAATGCTTGTGGTGGCTCCTCGCCAGATGAGATCACAGCTCCTATAGAATCTTGTCTCCTTTTATTTCCTTAATATTTTACTTTCTTGCTTCCTTAAGAAGCAGGAATTGCTAATCTTCAATCATTTGCTTTGAATACTGTCTACATCTCAAACAACAGTGCAAACAGCGGCAGAGGGGGGTGGCCGACAAATGCCAGCGTTTATGGCCTGCAATGGAATCCCTCTAAGCCAATGTTTGGAAAACTAACTGGGGATGGAGCCTGGGTTGGAAGAGACTTTTAGCTCTCATCCTTGTGTATATATACTGAGATTATTAAAAGGGAGGTAGGAGCAGGGATGACTTGGCAGGCCACCTTTTTTTGTGCTCAGCATTCATCATTGTGGGTTATCTACAGGGACTGGAAGAGCACCCACCTTCTGAGAAACAGGTTGCTTTTGAATGTCTGATGATAAGCATCTAAATCCTTCTTAAGAGCATGGACTCTCAGGCTGGTAGACTTTGTAGACTTTGTGCCTGGCTGACACTAAAATTGCAGCAGTAGGCTCATAGACTGTATCAAAAAAGGGGATCCTTTGGGTTTGTGTTTGGGGGTGTGTGTTTGTGAATAGAGACAGGCAGGCAGCAAACATGCAGTTTTCTACGCCCTGGGGAGAGGGGGAGAGAGTAAACACTCTGTCCGGAAACACGTACGTGCAGCATGAAGGCTCTGCCTGTGGGAATTAGGGGAGACAATGCAACAGATAGTGAACAATGAGCGTCTGTATTGTACAGCAACAAAGCCAAAGTAACCCAGTGTACACAGAACAGAGCAAGAGGCTGTTAGAACAGCAGTCTCATGAGGTAGAAATCCTGCCAAGCCTGCCTAGAGGACAATCAACAAACCTTCCTCAGCTGGAAGATGGCTCAATGTGATGGAAAAGGGAGTAAAGGAGAGTGGGATGGAGGGGGGGGTAAAGAGGCATCCCTAAGGGGCCCTTTGCAGGAAAAAGAACAGCTATCTTCCTTTTAGTTAGTCTCTCCTTGTGAATTCAGATCTCAGCACAGCCAGCACAACCCTTTGCTGGCTGACACAACTGTCCACAGCAAAAAGGGCACAATATAACACCCCTTTTGCCCATCAGACTGTGCGTCACGCCTGTATATGAAGGGGGCTGAGCACAAGGTCACAGCCTGTGGATAAGAAGCCACTGGGAGTGGGGAAGCAGAAAAATTAGTTCCTTGCCTTTATGATGGGGGCCACAAATGGAAAATGGTAGCAAGCAGGATAATACAGGAACAGCAGCTCCTGGCAGAGCAGGCTGAGCAGAGAGCTCACTGCACCACAGGCTGGTGCTCATCCCTGCGCTATGGCTCAAGGAACCAGCAGCAAAGGAGTTGGTGCCGGAGGACCAGCTGTCTTGATGTGTACCTCTAGGAAAAGCTCCCTTTGCTGTGTTGGTCTGTGCCTCTAGGAAAAGCTCCCTTTGCAGGACAGAGCTGGGAAAAGCAGCTCCTGCTCGCTCTCCTGCAGCATGAGGAAGCAGCACCCTCTGGTGCTGGCATGCTTGTCTCCAAAGCACCTTTTGAGGTTCTTCCAGGGGGAAGCTCAGGAAGAACATCTACATCAGTGTCCCTCTGCAAGTCAGAAGGCTGCAGTGTGCGGGCGGTGTGGTTGTCAGACAGCATGGTCACGTCAAAATACTGCTGCTGGGTAAGGAGATGCCAGGCAGCACCTGCCTGCAGCAGATAACAGCAAGAAGGACAAGCCCTGGCTTTGTGCTGAAAAGATTTAGGCTGCTGCTGCTCCCGGCAAGTACTTTGGCTGATCTTGTTTGATGAATATGACTCAATACACACAACAGGGACACTGATGGATAAAGCTCTCCATTCCTCCAGCAGTGTTCCTCTGACCTCTTGGGAACATTTCACATCCCCACAAAGCAGGTAATTTACTATTGCTGCATAGCCAGAGGAAAGGGGAGCTCAGGCAAGCAACTTGCTCCTTCCCCTTCAGCTCTCTCCTGCTACCCATGGACCTGCAATTCCCATGGGGCTGAGACACACAAAAGGAGACCCAACTCCTCCCACCCCCCAGCAATTCTACCTTGGGGCACAGAGTCATGATGTATCACTACCAAACCAGTTGCCTCCAAAGCTGTGGGATGCAGGATCCTTGCAGTCAAGTAAATCCTAGTCACCCATGTTTTTTCCCCTCCCTTTCACTGAGGACTTTTTGTTTTTCCCAGATTTAACTGTTTAACATCAATCGGGTCCATCCCACAAGCACAATCCCAAATGGGATGTGCACACCTCACACTTGGTCTCTGCCTGCAGCCCTCTTCCCCAGCATCTGACCCCAGGTTTCCCTTCATCATGTGGGGAAATAAGCTAAACTCAGTACTGGTTGCAGCTCCAGTCCCCCACAGCTCAGGGACATGTATTTCAGTTCCCATTCTGCCCCCACATTTCACCATCATCCTCTCTGCAAGCAGCAACCGGGACCCTCCCCAAACCTTCAAACACAGACTACTGTGTCAGCCCATAAAATATGCCCATGTAAGAAAAAGCAAAGCATAAAAAAATTATAAAATAATAAGCCTGATACCTCCTAAAACCAGTCTGGGATCTACAGAAAAGAACCCGCTTATCAGTCTCTGTCTGTGTGCAAGTCTCATTTCAGCAACACTGCTCAGAGCCAAACATCATTCACACAAGACCCAGATTGTTTTGTGGATAAGGAGATGCCTACAGAAAGGGAGCCCTGTTTAAGGAAAAAATGAGGCCATGTCTGGTCAGAGCGCCACCGGGACATAGTTTCTGCGGGAAATTCCTCTCGGGAGAGCAATCTGTCGAGGGAGAGCCAACACGTCCCGCCGCAGGGAGCGGTTTGAGGGCACGGGCCTGGCACAGGCTGCAGTGATGCTTGCAGGAGAACCTGGTGCTGCATTGCTACAGGATGCCATGCCAGCTCTCTGCAGGGGGAGCAGCTGGAATGAACCGGATCGATTCACATTACCCACAGATATTTCACAAGGCTGCTTGTCTCGGGATGGCTCTGGCTCCTGAAATGTACTGGTTTGCACTCCCTCCATCCCCTTTTTTGCCCCTTTTTTGGGCAACAGCCACACTTTCAGTCATCTGTTTGGGGAAAGGAAGGCAGCAAACCAAATCCCTGCTAAGGCAGGCAATGAATCTGAAGGCACAAATCCTACTAATAATTGCCCTGAGCTGTGGTCAAAGGAGAAGTCAAGCACAACACCAAAACCTTTGTTTCAAAAAGCATTAAGACACTGAAAGTTTTTCTACTTTTACTACCACTCCTTGTTTGGGGAGAATTTGCTAATCCTGTAACTGCTTGGAGTAGCACTCTTCAGCGATGTGCAAGGATCTCTAAACTAGAACAAAACCCTGAACTAGAATTAAAATGGTTCTAACCTGAATGGGAAAATGTTGTCCCAGCCTTGTGATGTGGCCATTAAATCTCACTTGCACAGCCATCTTCTGATCACTTAGATAATCAGCAGTAGGTCACTCAGATAATTCAGCATCACCAACAGCATCAGAAAGTATCGTAGATATGCCATAGCAACGTACCTGGACACCCAAGGAAGCACTGGAGAGGATTTGGACACTGAAGAGGAAGGGATCCACATCACTTCATACTATAGAGATGCTTAGCCATGTTAGCAGCCCTAGACAATCCACTGAAAAACCACAAGAACCTGTGAATGACAGCATCCTTTCACCTGCACTCAGGGGAACCAGCATATGGGAATAGACAAGATTGCAGAAAGAAAACATCTGATTTAATTCTTTCTATCCTGCTTTTGCCAGGAAACCAAAGCTTTTCTCTGGGGCAAGAGGATGAAGTCACCATGCTCCTCCTCCCCTGTCTAAGGCACATGGACTCGGTGCCAGGTGAGACCTTCCTCTCACTGAGGAGGTAGAGGCTGGTTCTGGATAGGGAAAAGGGTACCAGGGAGACTGCAGACCAGTCCTCTGTGCTGGGACCACGTGTAATGTCCACGTCACATCACAGCTCCTTCCTGAAGTTCAGCTGCATAAGCTCAGCTCACAAATCTCCAATAGATTATAGTTAAAAATGCAGCTCTTTGAAGCCTGTGTTGTTAAGCAACTCTGTACTATGGTGATACTATCTATGGAAATGCAACTCAGGGAGTAAATGTGGATCAGTGGAGCCTGTGCTAAGGCCTGGTGACTGCAGGGTCCTGCACAGTATTCGGTGATTCCATCTTTTCACCTTAAAAGGGCTTTTTTTTTCCCCCTCTGTTTTGAAAGGCCCTAGTCATGTTTGGATGACATGCACAAAAAAAACCCAAAACAGAATATTTAAGACTGCTGGTTTCACCCTACAGTGAAACTGTACACTTAACAGTCTCCTCTGTACAACCAGGACTTTAAAGCTTCAGTCACCAAGAGGACAGGAACAAAACCCCAACAAACCAGAGTGAGCAACAATCTTTGAAAGAAATTAAAAGACACTCTTGTTAAAAACTGTTTATTCTGTATAAATAGAATTCTCTATTAATTACACCACATGAAAGGAATCACAAAACTTTACTCAGGGGGAGATAAGATTTTACAACTTGATTTATAAAAGCTGAAGTGAAAAAATAATTACTTCCAGTGTTAGTTTTCTGCAAAACATATAAATAATCATACCATTGAATTCCAAGAACATGGTTCCCATTAAAAATATATATATATAGGTATCAGTAATCACTTATGGGAGAAACAGACCATAAAGATGTTACTCCACAGAGTTGCCTTTGCAAAGAAAGGTTAATACAAGCTCTCAAGAAAGTGCACATATCTCCTATTAATAGCTTTCACAAAATAAAAATAGCACTGCTTCCCTGGCCTACAGCCCAGTGGATTTCTACCATTCTTCCTCATCAGATTTGTTGCTTGTTTAACCCTTCTTCCCATCTGCAGTCTCCCTCTTGCCAGTCACAAATGTTATGTGTTTAAAGATATTTGGTTTGCATTTGGCAAATGCTAAGTATTAAAGAGCTAAACAGGAATGTCTGTGTCAAAAAAAAAAAAAAAGGAAAGAAAAAAAAACCCCAAACAACCCTCTAAAAAAACCCCTCTGAACAACCCTGACAGCTATGTTCAGAGGAAAGCATCTGTATGCTTCTACAGAACTGTAATAAAATCTAGGATTAATTTTGGGGTGATCCATTAAACACTTCACAAATTAACCCTGTTTTCAGGTGGAAAGAAAAGTGGCTCTCTGGGGAAAAAAAAACCATACACTTCTTTAAAAGTGCAAATAAACCTCTCTACAACCAGTGTTTATTTCAAAAGGTGCCAGCCAAATACTGACAAGAAAGCCTGCAGAAATAAGAAAACACCAATGCCACAGTCACTTATAAAGCAGAACGAAGTTGTGCCACTCATGACAAGATATTTATTCTCACATAGGTGAATTTTTCATCAAAACCTGTTCCCTCACACCAAATACAAAAGAACTGGAATGAAATTACTATTTTGGGTGAAATACTAAAAATGATGTTTGAATTTATGAACATACCAGACCTAAAACATCTTCTCCACGCAGCTGGTCCAGCCACTGTGGTATATTGAGGTGCCTGTGATTGCTGGTGCTCAACTACAGAGTTAAGTCCAAGGTGTATGTTCACACTCCAGACTCCCTGGTCAGTGGCAGGGAGTGACACAAGCCCTGCAACAAGGAACCCACAGCACTCACCTCCCACCCTGCTTTCCTACACTGCTGTCTGTCTTCCCTGGGATTTATTTTCACCCTTTGGTGTTCATGCTGGTAGCTGAACTCGCCTCTAACCCTGAAACAGGCAGCAAGTTTCACAAAGAGAAAAGACTGATAACCAGTCACCCCAGCTGTCAAACCAGACCAGTTAAGGCACTTGTGTCTCTTCCCTCTTTGAATTTTTAAGAAAGCAACAGCACAACTCCCCTCCTTTTCCACACAAAAGCAAAGTGATGAGCATCACAGCAACACAGCTCAAACACACGATGTGAAATGCAGCTTTGATGGACCCTCTGTGAGGTGGGAAGTGTGTCTGCAGGGAATCCCAGCCAGTCCCTGAGAGTTTAGCCTTTTCCTGCTGCACACAGCTCCTGCCAGGTCATGTTCTCCCTGGCTATGTTTGCCTAGGGACCCCTGACAGGTAACAGGTTCTCTAGAGCTTGCTCAGTGTGCTTTCATCTGTGCAGTTAGTGGAGGACAACAGCTCTGATTGCTGCACCAGAAGCCTTCTGCTGAAAGGCGACAACTCAGGAGCATGGGAGCACGGGCTGTATGGACCTGCCTGCCTGGCTTCATGTGCTGTCAGAGCCTGGCACCTATTTATACCTGGATTTGCATCATCATCACTAGGATTCAGCAGATCCTTGTGCAGGGAAGGATTTGAAGCTTTCTAAAGCAAAGTTTCCTTTCTTTCTCCCTTCCCTATACTTCAGATTTCAGGTCCCTGAAGGGTCACCAGACTCCCAGGTCCAACTCCTGAGGATACTGTTTTTCCCTGGTGAGACTCCAGGATTGGAACCCACACAGGCTGAACCAACAGCACACACTCTTCTGTTGCTGCTTGGGGCTGCTGCAGAGCCCTCAGTTCCTGGGTCACCCCAGACCCCACCATCTCCACCCCCACACAGCTACTTCTCTGTGGAGACAGGGACCACATTCCTGGAGAGGAGTCCCAGGAAGGGAGCAAGAGGAATCTGCCTTGAAAGTGGCCTCCACTTCTATGCCAGAACCATCCATGGTCCGGCCTCCTGCAGTGGGTCTCTCCCATCCCAGTGCCACCCCAGGTGAAGGACTCCGTCTCTCACTACCACATGGACTGTCAGCCCAGATTTCCCCATTTTCCTTACCAAAAGCTGCACTCCAGTGTGATGTGGCAAATAACCCATTAGAGATCACTCAGCTTTTGGGGACAACAGGAGAGCAGAGACACCCACTGAGCATGGCAACATTCTAAGGAGGTGAAAATTAGGAAGGGGTGCACAGGGACTCCAGGAAGGACTAAATGTCTCCAACCCTCCCCGTGAGCAACAGCACTGTAGATTTCTATAACCACTTCATGTTGTCCTGTCAACACAGAGATGCAATTTTCTAGTTCTGTGTGCCCAAGGGATATACACAGAGGAAATGACCTCCCCTTACAACTCCACGTCCTTGAGTTCCAACTCCATCACCACCCACAAACACTGCAACGACCTTACCATGTGCTGTAATGACAGCTCTGTTGACTGTTCTAAAGCTGCCTCCTGTAAAGTTTTAAAAGCCACTGAATGACACTGCAAGTGTCAGTTCTGAGGTCGGAGAGAAGTTCATGGCAGGATAGGAGATAAATACAGAAAAAGACCATTAAAGACAACATTCCTTTGCTAACTAAACCCAAACAACTCATTCCAGCACTAAGCTTTTCCCTCAATAATTATTGCACCGCAGGCAAATAGCAGCTCTGTGAACTGCCACATTCCCCACTCTGGCCCCATTATTCTAAGCAACCTAAAAAGCAACGTGTCTTCCCTCTCCGTCCCCCATGGAATCAGCTATCCACTTCATGAAAGCAGCAAATTACTGCTTATAAGCTCAACCTCTGCTGCTGGGCAATTTGCAAAGCCTCAGGACTGTGGTGAGCTCACAAATCAGTGTCAGCAGTTGGGGGCCACAAGCCACAAAAGCAAATGGGTGTCTGTGCTTCCAGGAGCGCACAGCCTGGCTGGCTGACACCGAGATGGGCTGCAGACACAAGACAACAGACCCATGTGCACACAGCCATTGTTTTATCGAGATGACTGTCCCAGCCATACTGAGCAGGGCAGAGGATGGATGTGTTATTACTGTCTTTTAGCCTGAGAATTAAAAAATTAAAAATTGGCAGGTACTTGATTTAAAATATCTCCTGTAGTGCCTGCGAGGTAGTTAAACACTACTAACAAAGACCTGACAGGGAAAGCTGAGGCACTTCAAGGTGAGGTAATTTGTCCAAAGTCACAGTCAGAATTGCTAGCAGAGCCAGAAGTGCTGCACCAGGCTCTTGGCTTCGAATGCTGAGCTGAGCTCCTTTCCCAGCTCAAATGTCAAGAGGCACTGCAGGCCATGGATTTCCCAGAAGGTTAGAGGAGTCTGACAGAGATGAAGCTGCTGCTGGCAACAGAAAAACATGGACATGGTGTAGGAAAATCCAGGCTGTAAGGGCCACGCAGTCATGGGAGGAGGGACACTGCGAAGTCATCACCCAAGCAGAGCTTCATAATCCATATACCACACCAGCTGGCCAGAGCTGGGGCTGACACCTGAGACAGGCCACTTCCTTGGCTGATGACCCGCTCTGCTGAGCAGGGTGGTGATGTTGTGCTTACCCTTCCCCAAAACCAGAACAAACACCTGCCTGGCCTTGTTGATGAGGGGTAGGCTGAGGCTCATCCTTTGGTGAGGTTTGACAGGGCTTTCGGTCAGCACCACAGTCTGAGCCCCTTCCAAGCCGTTTTCAGACTGAGGAAAGAGCGAGGCAGTGTGCCCATCAACACCCACCCCCAGCAGCACCAGGTCAAAGCTGGCATTGGCCACCAGGGCCATGATCTCCTTGGCATACAGCTCCGTGCCTCTGTCCTCTTCCACGCAGAGCCGCTGGTTCAGGTGCACGGGCATGGGGTGGACGTTGAAGTAGGGCACCCTGACGTTCTGGAGAAGGTGTTTGTGCAAGCTGAAGAAGTTGGACTCTGTGTCAGTGAGAGGGACACAGCGTTCATCTACCAGCCAGATGTGAGTGTGCTTCCATGGGAAGGCATAATGGTGTCTCGCCAGGCGCTGGAATAGGACCACCGGGCTTGAGCCACCTGAGAGGGCCAGGTGGAACTGCCCAGAGTGTGCCACAGCCCTGTGTGCTGTCTCTTCAACGTCAGAAGCCAGCTGGGAAATCAGGTCCTCAGGCCATGCCGACACCAGGGGCTTTTGCCGGAATCTGGACTGGATTGACTTGTAATCGCTTGGCATCAGCCTGTCGGAGTTCAGCAGTTCCACTGGCTCTGACACCGTGAACGCCACCTCCCCACTCACCATTTCAAAGTCTAAGAGGTTCTGGTTCTCCACACCACCAGGGTAGAGGCGCAGGGGCTGGTGGGAAATGCTCTCCAGCAGCGGTGTCCAGAATCTCCAGGAGGCCAGCAGGTTCTCGGTGGTAATGAAGAAGTCCTTCCTGCCATGGTAGATGTTGGAGATGAGGATGGAATACGCATCCCTCTCTTTCACGGGGCTGTACACGTAGTAATCAGACAGTGGCTGTCCAAACACACGCAGGCCTGACAGGCCCACTGCTTCCTTCCAACTGCCTCCCGGCATGACAGGCCTGAAAAGGTTCCTGCTCACAAGCACCGCAGGGGTGTTGAGCGCGCCGTGCCCGATGTAGAAGATGATCTGCTTGGCTTTGCACTGGCTGTGCTCTGCGTCCCTCAGAGTCTCGCTCTGAGTGCAGTAGGCGCGGTTCTTGAAGAGCACCCGGACGTAACCTACCCGTTCGTCCAGAGCTTTCCCGGAAGCGAGGAGGAAAGGGACCCCTTCCCAACGCAGGCTGTCGCTGTGAATCAGCACGCCTGAAATGACAGTTGTCTCAGCTACCAAGTGAAAACTGAGCAGCAGGCAGATTTGAGGGGGTCTGCACCACCTGTAGTTCTCCTCCCTTCACTCCCACAAATCTTAGCATCCGCTCTTGCTCCACATCCAACCCTTTCATGACATCACTGGACTACCCAGAGCTTCCCTGCTGTGCTTCCTCCCAGCTATCCTACTTGATTAGCCTCCTTTCATCTTGCAGGGAACCAGTTTCTGAGCATGAATATTATTCAGACAAAATCTTTCGTGTTCAGGAGACACAGCATGGCCAGAGATGGCCTTGTGGTCTACTACTCAGAGAACTGCCAATGCTTCACCCCTCAGTGCAGGCAGCAACTCGACTTTGGGAGAAGGCAAAGGAGTTTGCAAGCCACTTCTAAAAATAATGCAGAGATCAAGAATAATGGGAATTAGCTCTTATGCAATGCTTTCTGTTCACTGGATCGTGAGTTACCTAACAAGCCAAGGGTATTATCTTGTTAGAGCTCCCAGTTCCTATGCTGGTGGATGCCTGGAGACATCCCTGTGTCAGTACTGAGGTCCAGAGTCACGGAGCTGGTATCAGCATGCAAAGACTCATATCTGCTCTCCTCAGCTCTTAACCACCCTCCTCTCCAGGGCCCAGACCAAGCTCACCTGCAAAGGTTGGTGTTGTGCTGATGTAGTCTTGTGCCTTCTGCAGTTCCTCCTGTACCTGGCTGGCATATGCCTGATACTGACCCAACACAGCACTGTGCTTCTCCAGGCCCCGCAGGGACTGGAAGGCTTGCAGCTTGCACTGCAAAACCTCTTCAGCCTTGCTCACGTTGGCTGGGAGCTCCATGGTCAGGAACATCAAGGCCTCTGTGAGGTGGTTCTGCAGCACATCCCGGATGACTCCGTACTGCTCGTAGAAGCTGGTGCGGCCTGAGGACAAAGAGGAGGTAAGTTGCTGGTAAACTGATGTGGTTTTCTTGCAGCCTTGCCCTCTGCATGTATAATATCTGTGACAAGGAGAACTAAGAACACAGGCTGGTTTGCACCAAACTTCTCTTCTGGCCCATCAATTAACTTGAAGCTACCAAGGTCAGAGAAGTTGTGGATGTCCCATCACTGAAAGTACTCAAGGTCTGGTTGGACAAAGCTTTGAGCAACCTGACCAAGTGAAAGAAGTCCCTGCCCATGGTGGGGGGCAGGACTAGATCATCTTCAAAGCTCCCTTTCAATCCAGACCATCCCTCCAGAGTGGCTTCTAGAACATCTCTGCTACAAAATTAAAGATACACCATTCCCATGGGACTGCCCAGACACACTCCTCCTTTGGGTGCTCACAGAGCCTAAACCCAGCAGGAGTCTCTTGCCTCATCCTTCCCGAGTGCACAGCGCAGAAGGCAGCTCTGCTTTCCTGGACCGCTCGTGCCTTCCAAAGCTGCAGCCAGTGACTGGCAGGGACACCCAGCTCGAACCTCCCACGTGCAGCACGGTGCAGAGCCCCTGTACAACTCCATCCCTGACACTGCTGTCCCACAGGTCACAGCACCTGGGGCCGACACTCCACGCAACGCGTGATCCTATGCGGCAACGTGACAGAGAGGCTGGAAAGCCGGCTCAGAGCAGGGACACCAGCAGCTCTAGGTCCACAGACGAGCTGAAGCTGGACCCTGGCAATGAGCACTGCTCTTCACTGGCTTTTTTCCCCTGTTTTTCATGCCCTCAAAGGCTCTGGTGGAGACATGCCCTTGAAAGACAAAATTCCAGGCACAAAGCCTTGCTTCTCCTTTCCCAACTCCTCACGGAGGTGGGGACAGGGGGAGAAGGACAATGCGCTTACAGAGTGACTCAAGCTGCTGCCTTGCTGTAGTCCCTCAGCAGCAGGCTGCACACTGCAGACTCCACTACAGCCATAGGCTTCCCCTATTGATTGATACATTTATCTCCCTTGCTCTAACTCAAAGGCACATTCATTAAGGTAATCAATGCTGCAGACTTGCTGGGAGCCAGGCTGCCAGCTGAAGCCACACAGGGGGGAGATAAATAAATAAATAGGTTAAATGAAAAATTACAAAGCTGTTCAGAGCAGGGAGGGTACAGGGTGTAGCTAAGGATGGACAACGCTGCTCTCCCTGCATCTCTCTGCAGTGCATCCCTCTTCCCCAAACAGGCTGAGGTCAGGTCTGGGCTGCCAAAGCAAAGATCACTCCAAGTTTGATAAAGTTGCATTAATTGAGCTTGTGGTAGCTGAGAAAGGAGGGAAGGGAGGAGGAAGACCAAAAAAGGAGGTAAAGCAATCCTGATGTTGCAGAACTGAGGGCGCCTGACAGCCCGAGAAGTGCTGCGGGTGGCAGTCCAGCCCAGAGCGCTTTATGCTGAGCACTGCAGAGCGGATGCTGCAGCACTGCAGGGAAGGATTGCAGCCGTGTCCTTCAGCAGGAGACCCATGCTGGCAACTCCAGGCTTGGATTTTCTCTCTGCAATGCTCTTTCTTACTACAGAGAGGAACACTAACGGGTTGTTGTTACAACTACTGGATTATTGCAGCACTGAAGCGACCTTACATTGCATCCATTCCTAATCCAGAACCTTTTAGCAAGATTTGGGCTAGAAAGCTATGTGGAATGCACCCAGAGCTCTGCACCAGAAAAAGGAGGGGGATTCTGCCCCTGCTCCCAGCTGAATTGCATCAGGAATCCTCTCTTGGAAGCAGCAACACTATCTGGAAACGAGGCAGTCCCTGGCACAGGAAGCACAAGACTGTCCCTCTCTATTTCCAGAGAGCAACATATCATTCATCTGCTCTTGTTTCTGCACCAGCACTACCTCAAGGGCCACCTTCAGTTAATGAACCTGCCAGTTCTCCTCCTCACCCTTTCACCCCAGCCCTGCACGCTCCCCTCACCAACCTTTAGCATCCACAGTCTCTTTCAAAACAATCTCCACTCTTTCCACGTGATGTCGGTTCCAAATTGGATCCAGAAACTGTCGATTCTGGTCTCGAAAAGGCAGGATATGGGCAACAGCCTTCAAAGGGAAAAAAAAAATATCAGAGACCCAACAAAACCTCACCAGATTTCCACAGTATCTCTGCTTCCCAGCCCCATCCAGCATCAGGATGTGGCCAGCAGATATGCCACACACCAGGAGCCTCCTGCAGTGATGCACAACGGGGTCTCCAGTGACTGCACAGAACAGACAAAAAGGTTTTTCTGAGGCATTTTGAGGTTACATGTGAAAAAGGCTGAACTACAAACTGCAAGGCACTGTTTGTATCTGTCAAAGGACAAAGGGCTGAGTCAGACCATCCTGGGACTAACACACAGTTCCAAAGTGCTGAAATACATCAGATCAGATGCTTACACCACTAAAGCCATTTGCTCTTTTGTGGGAGAAGGAAAAAAAAAAAAAAAGGGAAGAAATCCCCCATCTTAGTAGACACACTCTCCTTGCAGCTGGATGTACAACCTCCCAAGTAAAATCTGGCCCCAGTGGGGTGGCACATCCTTGAACACATCTGTCCAGGACAATGCAGCTCCATCTCCTGAACTGCCCCTGCAGCAGCCGGTCTGCCATGTCCTGAGTGGAGCCCTGGCTGGGAAGAAATCTCCTAAGTATCCCACCAAATGACCATCCCATCATCTCCATATCATATCAAATTAAAAGCTGCTTCTAGAAGCCAGGACTAAGTAGAGGGGCCTGTGCTTAATGAGATGGGAGAGCTGTGAGAGGAAACAGGCATCGCTTCTTCAGCGAAATCAAAGCCCTGACCTTGGTGAGAAGGCCAGAAGAATTCTACACCTCTCCTTCACACATGCACACAGTTCACCTTACACCCTGACTTCCCTTTGGAGAGGGGACCCTCAGCCCTCCAACGTGGGGAAGAACACTCTCATCAGATGTGAAGCTGACATCCAACACTCCCACGGCCACTCCGTCCCTCAACCTGGCAGGGAGCTGTGCACTGCGAGCTGCTCACCTGTTTGCCAAGGTAGTGGTCCACCCGGTACATCTCCTCCTCCCTGAAGAAGCTCATCAGCTCTGCAGCCAACTGCTGGGCTGACTCAAGGTCATGGCCAAAAGGTTTCTCCAACACCACACGCAACCAGGCTCCTGGGGGTGGCCTACAGCTGCTGTTGATGTGACGGGCAATCTCGGTGTATGCAAATGGTGGTACTGAGAAGTAGAAGATCCTCCCAGCCTCCTTCAGTCCTTCCTGGCGAAGCAGTGTCTCAATCTCCTTGTTCAGCACAGTGTAGTTTTCGGCTGTCTTGAGCTGGTGGTATTGGCTCAGCTTCAGGAACTGGTCCTTGAGCACGGCACACCGGTTGGGAGGCTCATCTGGGGGACAAGCCAGCTTCTTCAGCACATCAAACATCAACTTCTGCCCTGGCTCCAGAGCTGTCAGCGCAGCCCCATGGAAAGTGAAGCTGTGGCCATTGCTCACTTGGTCCATGTAGAGTTGGAACAGACCTTGCCACAAATACTTCTTGGCCAAATCACCCGTGGCTCCCAGCAAGACCACTGAGATATGGCCATGCGTCACTTCAGCAAAAGATGGCAAGGCTCCCACCAACAACACTGTACACAGGACTCTTCTCAGCATCTTAGGAGAGAAGTAGTACACCTACTAGAGGACAGGATTAAAAAAGAAGAATCTATCAATCCATGTTACAACACTACAAAACACTGCAAGGTACCTGCTTCCCATGGCTGAAGAGCCAGACTCCTGCCTGGATCCTCCATCCAACCATCTCTCCTCCCCTCCACATTTTGACTCACTCCAGGAATCTCAAGAGGACTGCAGCCTCTTCACACCAGCCAAGAAGTGGAAGACAGCATGAGCCTCAGGTCTCTTGGTAGCATGAGCATTGTGCCCCCAAGCTGAGTTAATGAGGGGGTGTCAATGCCTTTGGACCACGAAGCTGATATCCATTTTAATACCAATTCCAGAGCTGGCTACAAACACACACATGCCTGCAAATAAAGTACTGCTTTCAGCACCCTCCTGTTTGGGACTTTGCTCCAGAAGCATTATGCTGTCTGGCATTGTTTGGAGTCAATATTGTCACAGCTGCTCAGAGACAAGCGCGGTCACGGGCAGTTCCAGTGCACAGGCTCCTCTTCAGTGCACTGCAATGGAATGACTTGTGTGCACCACCACTTTCATGAACAGAGATGAATTAGGTTCTTATGAACTACTGGGAGACAATTAATCTGATAAAGCAGAAGTAGTTTAGTCCTACAAATTGAGTCTAGACAGGAGCTGGTGTAGATGCTGCCTGGTGCTGGCTGTGTACGTGGCCAGGAGGCACCACAGGGTTTGTGTCCTGCCTGATGCAACTTCCCATCTCTAACGAGGGCACAGCAGCACCCTCTCTGGTCTCCTGCACCCAGTACCCATTCAAACCACTGCAGCCAGTAGCACCTGCTCTCCCTGACTGAAAAAAAAACACACCTTGCTCATTCTTGTTTATCCGTGTTTCTCTAATCCAAAATATGCTGGTTTTAAGAGAAACAAAGTGTTGAGTTGTTATACCTAAAAACACAGTGATGACTTTACAGTTTAAGAGAGATAATCCAGAATAAATGAACAAACCATTGGGCTGTTGCCATTACATGAAGTATTATTTCAGAAGCTCCTACACTGTCTACGTCATTCTCTTCATTTTCTGAAGCTGTGTTTAGTTGGACCAGAGCCTTCACAGCACACCAGATAAGTAACCTTTAAAAACTTGGGGTTCTGTGGTTCCCCAGTATTAAAAAAAAAAATAAGCAAAACCACCTTTAAAAAATATTAACAAGTATAAAAAATTGTACTTTTTAATTTTGCCCATGCAGGAAAAACAGCTGGTTTTGGGTTTTCTTTTTTTTTTTTTTTACAGTAAGAGAATAAAAGCACGTGGCTTTTTTTACACTGGAGCACTTGGAGTCTCACTAAGCTTTACACTGCCATGATTACCTCATTTAAAAATCATGGAATCACAGAATGGTTTGGGTTGGAAGGAACCCCAAAGATTATCGAGTTATAACTCCCCTGGCAATGTCATGACCAGACAACTAATAGATCTTGGGTATGAGAATTAACATGATCACCTTACCCTCCTGCAGGCAGAGACTCATCAGAGTTGTGCATTCACAGTCAGTTAGAAAACATGTCTCCATGACTCCAGTTACAGCTGAACATATGCCCTAGGACCAAAGGCTACTAGCTTGTACCTGCCCAGAACTACTAGGGATGGTTCTCCCAAGCCTGGAGTCCTTGCTCCCCTTGAATAGCAGAGGCTCCCTGCACAGATGTTGTCCTAGCTCTTGACTGGTTCTCTCTCTGGAAAGCTCCCAGAAAAGTCACTATTCTATCACTAAAATCAGCAACTTAGTTAAAGGTTAAGGATAACTAAATCTAAACAGGAAACTTGTGAGAACTTCTCCCTATCTGCAGCTTGAACTGCTCTTTATAAACCTCATCTTTCTCTCCCCAGCAGACTCACCTGTGCAATACCAGAGCTTTACAGAGACTGTGGTGGCAAAAGTAGCTGGAAACTTTTCTTCACAGCCCCTCCTGAGCTTAGATCTCTCTTCTCCTGTGACTGAGCACACGGTGGACTTTCGGACCAACAGTCAGGTAAGCAAGCAAGAGAAGGCAGGTTGTTCCTTTCCTGGTAAATGGGAGGAAAGACCCAATTACAGCAGAGAAAAAAATGTATGTGCCTGGGCCAGCAGGGTCCCAGCACAGCCCAGCTCTCAGCCTGTACACGCTGGCTGTGTTAAACCTCTTGGCTGCTCTCTGTGAGCCAACAAACCACGAGTGTATGTGGCAACTCCTGTTCCGGGAGTGTCTTCCTGGATAACTCCTCTGCTTTGCACGTGAGCTCCGATCAGTGAGGGAGGTCTCCAACTAAGACCCCTAAGAGCTTCCCCAGGAGAGTCACCAACCCCAACTCTGAGAACAATGGGCTTCCCAAGACCACCACCTGAGGCAAGAAGGGGACAGTTTTAGTGAGCTCCCCCCCGAGGACAGCACTTGTGTGATGCTGCTGTGCCTTCTGGGCAGCCTGGTTCCCCTCCAAAGGTCAGCTTGCCTAAGAGACTCCTTGGCTTTTCCTTCCCTGTTTCCTCTATGGAAATCACACTGAGCTGGGCATCATTAGCTGACCACAACTGCAGCCCCCTCTGCTCTGCCATGTTGCAAGGAGAGAGCCTCCACATTACCCTGAGACATATCATTCACTCCCTCTGCTATCCATTACTCCTCCAATGATGTAGACTATAGTCTTTAAGTCTTAACTCCTATCATCTCTCCTCAGCCTCCTGCTGTGGCTGCCTCCTTCCCTCCCTCCCTCCCTGTTGTGCTATTTAAGCTCCTCTTAAGGAATCCAGCAAATAATCCTGACCATTGCAGACAGGTGGGAGTGTGGCTTCCAAGATCTTCTCTGCAATATAAATAATTATCACTTGAAGCAGAAGCTGGGGCTTGGTCTCCACCACTATGAGGTTATAATGCAGATGACAAAGTTTCTCAGGGCACTGAGATAACATTTACATGTGCCTGAGCAACCTTTGATCCAAGAAGCTAGAGAAGTTTGACATACTGCCCACTGCACCTCAGCACACTGCAGTTAATTGCAATGCTGTGCAGAGACCACAGCTGAGGAGTGGGTACCTGCTGTGGGATGGGGAGGCTTTGGGTGGGCCATTCTTTCCCACAGACCCAAGGAAAGGAGCGTATTAGCCCAGTGGTTTTCTGGCAGATTCAGCTACACAGTCACATCTATTTGCCAGCCAACTGAAAAGCAGTTTCACAACACTCCCAATTACAAAACATTGCATTACACTGCCCAGAATAAGCACTCTAAACCCAGAGATGTTTGTTTACTGCTTTCTTATCAGATAATCACCACTGTTCACATTAAAGGAAAAAAACCCACATCCCCCAGCCAGACAGTACAAAACTACTCAGGCTTCAGGAAAAGACTCCTGGGTCTGATCCATCCAAGATGCTGTAAGAGCTTTACCCAGCAGGACGCATAAGACTCCACATTCCCTTGCACCGTCACTGGGTTTCCAGCCCGGCAGGAGCTCACGCCAGGTGCTGTGAGCTCCCTGGCTGCGTGGCACAAATAAAAAAAGATCTTTTTTTGCTACTGTTACATCCCCACTGAAAAATAATTAAGAGATGCTCGGGCCAAACGCAGCGTGGCCCCGTGGGCTCCTGCAACGCTACGCACACGTAATGTATGATGGAAAAGTTATCGAGATTCTCTGAGAATCAGGGAAAAAAACCCATATCGGTCATCTGCATATGCAAACACGGGAGCGACCTCGCCAGCCTTTAGGAAAGGTCAGTGTCGGACCGTAGAGACTCACGCTGGAAGCGAGCTGGGAGATGCGCCGACCAGCTCTGCCCGTGACCCATCCGATGGTTCCATACCCCCAGCAAGCCCTGGGCCCAGGGCAGTGCCGGTTTCCAAAGCCCTGGAAAAGCGGCAGGACAGGGCTACAGGGAGAAAAACGCCAACCGTGCGTCGGCACCGGCTGAGCCGCCCCAACCGAGCGACGAAGCCTCCCCGGGGCGCGTCCCTTGCCGTGACAGCCCGAGGGGGACCCCCCACACCAACCGTCTACCCCCGACCTGTCCGCTGCCGGTGTCCTCCCGGTTTCCCGAGCGCTGGGGAGGCGGAGGGGACCCGCTGAACGCCCCTCGCCACGGACAGAGGTACGCGGCACCGGCACGCGTGGGAGGGACGGCGCTGGGATGCGCCCGGCACAGGGCGAGGGAGTGGGTGAGGGGGGGGTGGGATGCGCTGCCGGGGCTCGTTCCCGACAAACGCCTCTCCGTACCCCCCGGGCTGCCCTCCCGGGGGACGGGGCGGACCGGGGAGCCTCCGGGCACGGCTCGGCACGGCCGGTCCAGCGGCCTCCCGGCTGCACGGCAATGCGAGGCAAAAGGCCGCCTTCTCCGGCCGCCCCACGCAGACACGGCGGAGGGAGCACATGGATAGAGCCGCCTCCTCCTTCTATGCCCCGGCCCGTCCCCACTGTCCGCCCCCCACCCCACTCACCTCCCTCCCACCCCGGGCCCGCGAGTGGGGCGGCGGCGGTTCGGCGACTGCGGGCGGGCCCGACACAGCCCTGCCGGGAGC
>VXBZ01003434.1:312634-327696 GCA_013399135.1 Heliornis fulica
CCTTGCCTCTCTGAACAGCTCTGGGCTCTCCCGGCATCACTTCAGTGCAAGGACCCGTCTGACACTACTTATGCCAGGTCCTGCCTCCTCGCAGGAGAAGCAGTCTGCAACTTTTGCTGCTCTGGACAACGCTTCATCTCTGAGAAAGCAGAGCTCTACTGAGTGGATATGGGGTAAGAAGAGAGAACTTCTGAGGGAGGGAGGGTTTCCTGAACTGGTTTAATAGAAGCTCTTTGCATGCTTATTTTTTTCAAAGGGAGGCATTTGTACATTTGTGAGGAGGCTGTGGTCCTTTCTCCTGCAGGGTTGTCTTTTTCTGACTGATGAAAAGATTAAAAAGTCCAACTTCTGGCGTGAGCTTGCTAATTAAACTCCTTTCAGTTCGTTTCCTTTCTGCCTTTTTAAATCTCCTTGGGACCAACATGAGGGAGGATAAATCAATGATGCTTTTTTTTTAATCTTTTCTTAAAAAAACAAACAAAAAACCCCACCCCAACCCCAGAACCCACTAAAAGGACTTGTCAGGGGCTCTGCTCTTGGCTTGTCCCTGCTGCTGATTTTCCAGGCAGGTGCTGGCTTGGCAGTGCCTTTAGGCTGGTGCAGTTGTGCTGCAGTCCGAGCCCTGTGCTGGGCTGCAGAGCCTTTGCAGGAGTGCAGCAGGATGCGCTGACTTGCTGCTGATGCAGTACTTGAGCGAAGGAAACTTCCCGCATCTCCCGCATCTCCCCTCCTTTCCCCCTTTCTTGACCCTTCTCAGCTCGGCTCCCCACTCTCACTCCTTATCACCCCTCTAAAGAAACTGGCGGGGGGGAGGGGGGTGGGTGTTGTGTGGCAGGATACAGGAGGGCGAAGGAGAAATTGGGCGCTGCAGCTTTAAGAGTGCAGTACTGCCAGAGATTTTCTCCTTCAAGTGATCTGCAAAGCAGCAGCCTCAGCCAGGGATTCCCCTTTTCGTGCTCGTCCTGAGCTTTCCGGAGCTGCCAGCTGGAATCAGGGGGTTTGCAGCCTCTATCGACTTGCCTTTACCTCTGATTTTTAAGCAATCACTTAAAAAACACAGTTGTTTGCTGAAATGTCCGGACTCAGAGCTCAGCTTCAGCACCCTCCTCCCTAAAGACCATGTCCTTGTGTGCTTGTGTCTGCTGAACTGAGCTTTAAAAGTGTTTTACGGATCTAAGGAAAGTGATCTCATGATTTCCAGGCATTAATACCTTTCTGACAGTCTCCAAAAGTTGGATTTATGTTGTAAATGTGTTAGCACAGCCTTTTTTTTGCAGAAGTTTAACTTGCATCTTCTGGAGAAATGTGTGCTCTGAACCCAATTTGGCATAAGGACTGAATTCTCAACTATAAAGTAAAAGAAAAATGAAGTTCCCTTGGACAGAAATATCTGCCAGTGACTTGCACTTTCCTAATATAAAAATATCTGTTAACTGAAATGTAGCTACGTACCAATTCAGTGTCTTGGTAACTATGAATGGGGCAAGGGGAAAAATGCAGCTTGAGCAATTATCAATTCTGTTGAAATAGCAGTGGAGTTGGCTGGGCTGAAATCCCTGTAGACATGAATTTCATACTGTGTGTCTGGGGGTGAGGAGGGGGGGAAGCTACTCATCAACCAGTTCTTCCAGCACATCCCAAGGTAGATCCTTGCTGTTGATGCTGGATGACACTGGCAGCATGTGAGATGATTAAATATTTGACTTCCCTTTTTCTTGGTGTCTCTTGACACCAGGAAGGGTGTTCTTGTCCCCACTGAGGCTGAGGCAATTACTTGTGTCTGCCACTTTATTTGACAGTGGTAGTGTGTGTTTGCATTGATTAGATCTGTAATTGTGGTGGGTTTTTTATCGTGTGCTTGCACAAGGACTAAGAAAAGTCAGTGAGATCTGTAGGAAAGGTAAGTGCTATCCTCACTGCTGAGGAGGGGACCTGGGACTGATGCTTGATCTCTCAAGGTCACATCATGGGAGCTGATGGTAGAGGTGAGCCCCAAGTCATGCTTTTAAATTCAGTGAAACTTTCAGCTTGTCAGAGGCATCTCTGGTCCTGAGTGTTGGAAGNGTGCCTTTAGGCTGGTGCAGTTGTGCTGCAGTCCGAGCCCTGTGCTGGGCTGCAGAGCCTTTGCAGGAGTGCAGCAGGATGCGCTGACTTGCTGCTGATGCAGTACTTGAGCGAAGGAAACTTCCCGCATCTCCCGCATCTCCCCTCCTTTCCCCCTTTCTTGACACTTCTCAGCTCGGCTCCCCACTCTCACTCCTTATCACCNCCTCTGATTTTTAAGCAATCACTTAAAAAACACAGTTGTTTGCTGAAATGTCCGGACTCAGAGCTCAGCTTCAGCACCCTCCTCCCTAAAGACCATGTCCTTGTGTGCTTGTGTCTGCTGAACTGAGCTTTAAAAGTGTTTTACGGATCTAAGGAAAGTGATCTCATGATTTCCAGGCATTAATACCTTTCTGACAGTCTCCAAAAGTTGGATTTATGTTGTAAATGTGTTAGCACAGCCTTTTTTTTGCAGAAGTTTAACTTGCATCTTCTGGAGAAATGTGTGCTCTGAACCCAATTTGGCATAAGGACTGAATTCTCAACTATAAAGTAAAAGAAAAATGAAGTTCCCTTGGACAGAAATATCTGCCAGTGACTTGCACTTTCCTAATATAAAAATATCTGTTAACTGAAATGTAGCTACGTACCAATTCAGTGTCTTGGTAACTATGAATGGGGCAAGGGGAAAAATGCAGCTTGAGCAATTATCAATTCTGTTGAAATAGCAGTGGAGTTGGCTGGGCTGAAATCCCTGTAGACATGAATTTCATACTGTGTGTCTGGGGGTGAGGAGGGGGGGAAGCTACTCATCAACCAGTTCTTCCAGCACATCCCAAGGTAGATCCTTGCTGTTGATGCTGGATGACACTGGCAGCATGTGAGATGATTAAATATTTGACTTCCCTTTTTCGTGGTGTCTCTTGACACCAGGAAGGGTGTTCTTGTCCCCACTGAGGCTGAGGCAATTACTTGTGTCTGCCACTTTATTTGACAGTGGTAGTGTGTGTTTGCATTGATTAGATCTGTAATTGTGGTGGGTTTTTTATCGTGTGCTTGCACAAGGACTAAGAAAAGTCAGTGAGATCTGTAGGAAAGGTAAGTGTTATCCTCACTGCTGAGGAGGGGACCTGGGACTGATGCTTGATCTCTCAAGGTCACATCATGGGAGCTGATGGTAGAGGTGAGCCCCAAGTCATGCTTTTAAATTCAGTGAAACTTTCAGCTTGTCAGAGGCATCTCTGGTCCCGAGTGTTGGAAGATGTAAAGGGGGTGGTGGATGTGAGGATGAAACCTTGGATTTTGCATCATGTAAATCCCAAGTAACTAACTCAAATGGTTGTCATGCAGAATTTACACAGCCCTCTCATACCAGGTTACTTTTGTTTTCCTTAAATCATATTGTTGAGCAGAGAGACTGAAGTGCATTTGTAAGGTACTGGTGCACAAGTTTGGTGTTTATGAAGGCCCACTCTAATTGGTAGAATAGGAACAAAATTAAAAGTAACTGAGCCACCACCATGCAAATCACCAAGGAATATTGCATGTGATGGGATGTTACAACATAAGGGCATTGTAATCAGCATAAAATTAAATTGTGCTCTGCCTTAAGAAAAAAACAATATTACTGCTCTAAAATTGGACAGAAGAGCAGACTTTGCCAAAGGTGGTACAAGTGATGGCATGGGAACTGCAGGGAAGCAGCTCCTGTATCTGAAGCTCTGCTTTCTAGAGGTGGGCAAGAGAGTCTTGAAAGGGTTCTCTTCTTGTCTTAAACCTGGGAAGAGGATTGTCCACCAGCTATGGAAAATAGGAATTATTTTAGCAGACAAATTGTGCCAAATCCAAAACTTGTACATTTCAAATAGCAGCCCTGTATTGAGGTGTCCTCACGCTGGCAATCTGTTTGGGTGTGGTATAACTGGGTGCATCCTACTAGAAGGAAATGAAGGGCAAAGAACCCTCCAGTGCTGAGCAATGAGGGGAGAAGCCACAAAAGACACAGGAGTGGAAGGGTTGGGGGAGGGAGGATGCGCTTTTTGCTGTCTCTCCTCTCACATCCTACGCTGCCCTAGCAGTTCTTGCTTTGCACACCTGGGAAGCAGCCTCAGTACACATTAAACCTTACCTGGAGCTCAAAGCACCTCCAGTACCACCTTAAACTCCCATCCTGTGCCTGCAGCAATCCAACATGCTAGATACCAAGTGGAGTGGATAGAATATAAGTGTACTGAAAAGTCTGAGGGCATAAATCCAGTGCCTCTGAAAGCTCGACTTCGCCGAGCTGGTGAAAGACCATATTTCAGCTGACTTCTTCCTTTAATACCTGTCTCTGAGCTGGAAAGCAGCAATCTCTTCCTGGCTGCCATGGCAATTCTAGAGCAAGTTTTTGCACTGTGGGCTGCCTGGTGATTTTGCTTCTGCCAGAGGTGCATTGAGAAGGGCCCAGCTTTATAAAACCTGCAGAGTTTTACCCCTGGAGCCAGCCCTTGGGGCTCGTGAGCTTGCACAGGGATGTGCCATACCAAATTCCCATGGCTCTGCTTCACCTCATGTTTAATGAGTGGGACTTAAATGGTTGTGTGTTTGTTGCTACTGATTTTTCATTACATGCTTCCAGTGGCTGGTGTGGGAATGGCTGAAGATTGGGTCAAATAACAGCATGTGGTTTTGGGGGAGGTCGTGGATTCTGAACCTGGTACCCCACTGCAAAGGGCACTTATCCTTTAAATATTTAAGTATATCTGCAGTTTGGTTTAACTTCTGCCTTTGGTGATGCTAAGGCAAATGTAGAGTAGTGCAAGCAGGCTGCCTGCTAGGCTGTAGTGATGTAGTTTATTTCCCAGTAAAATATATTTCTTCCCCCACCCCCTTAATGAGTGACATACTCCATGGGTATTACCTATCACTGCAGCAAACTCACATGTTGTGAATGTCTGTCTTCAAGAAATGTGGGTTTGAGTGAAGAAACAGAGAAGTGATGTGGGGAAGGGTCTCTTATACAAAGGAGAATTTAAAAATTGTTCCTGGACCTTGGTTGGAGGGTCATTGGTAATGTCTGTCCTACGAGGCATTGGGAAGGTGTCTTCTGCTCTAGCATTTAAGTTTTTCCCATTTTCCCACAGACATGAAACATTGGGATTGGGGCAAGGGAGAGAGGCTGCTTCTTGCTAAAACCTCTGCAGATTCTTCCAGTTGGCTCTTTCACTGCAGAACCCAGAGTGATCAGGAGAACAAGGGGTGGGGGAAACTGCTGTCTCAGTTGTGCCACGTGATGCACCAATGTATTAAAAAACCTTACCAGCTCCTGTAAATTGCTTTTTGCCCATTCCTGTCTGACACATGAACATAAGAATTCCCATGTGCCAGGAATCTTAAATTATTTTTTTCCTCCTACCCCTCTGCATGGGTGTAAATGTCCCTAAGTTAGTTTTTTTTCCAGCTCAGCCTTCAGAATTTCTGATTGTGCTGGGAGAGTGAACTGCATTCGTCTCCCCTTCTCTTGCCATGTCCCTGCTCTTCAGACAACTGATCTTTTGAGAAGGGAGAGTCCCTGCTGCTGAGTGAGGGAGAACTAAAATTTGGCAAATCTAAATGGGTTTTAATTTGTGGCAATATTCTGCAGCAAGTATCTGTGTGCTTTTATAAGCAGAGGGCAAAAATTACCCACTCTGTGTTTAAAAACTTGTGTGATGAATAGCAAGTACTCTGCTGTTGTCTTTAGTATATCCTCACTTAATTTTCTTCTTTATTGAAGATGCCCCTCATTTGGTTTAGCAGCAGAAGTTGTGTTGAATCCTGTGGGGAAAAACAAGATCCCTGCCCCAGAAAGCTCATGGACAAGAAGCTTATTATATTTGAGAACAGCATGGAAATGGCCTTGAACTAGCTGTTGACCTTGAATTGTTGGTGAAAGTTTGAGGTTTAAAATATTAGTGGATTGTAACTTGGCATCTGTCATAAGTCCTTTGCCAGTCCTGTCATTCAGAAAAGGTCTCAAGTTGGTTGATTATGTACAAACAGAGGGAAACTCCAAACTTGGAAGGTCACTGTCAGTTGAGGAGAGTGAGGGAGAAAATTGCTGGTTGAGGTCATCCCCGAGGTGCTGTGTCTATGCTCCTGTGGAGCTCCTGAGCTCTGAAACACATCCCCACGAGTACCCTCTACCAGGGGAGACCTGAGTGTGCCTTCACATGTGCAGAACACACATTTGTTTGATGTAAGGCATCGTGGTGCTAATGCAGCAGCACACGCGATGCCACGCTGTCTCCACTGCACGCTTTGGAGAAGTGCTGCTGTGCTTGAGAGCAACGTTTGGGCTGCTCTAGGCAAAAAGGGACCTGAAACAAGTATCCTTGAACTGAAAGGCAGGAGGAAACTGGTCACTGAAGCCTATCTCAGACTTATCCTGGGCTCCATAAAAGCACTCACGTTAGAGCACGGGGTTGCAATCCTGGGGAGACAGACCTTGGACTGAGTACCAGGAAACATTCCTGCCTGTGAGGCTGCCTTGCCTTTAGAGCTAGTAAAATTGGTGTGCCTCAGGGCAGGGTGCTCTGCAGAGAGCTGGATAGGTGTGGGTATGGCACCCAGGTAAAGCTGGTCAGGGTCCTTGTGTGTACCAGGAGGTGTTCAAAGGTGGTGGTGCAAATAAGACCTGCTCCCCCTTGAAGGTTCAGTCCTGCAGACAGGTGAGGCAGTTGTTCAGTGTGTGGTTACCAAGTGTGCCTTGGGTAGATGGGTGAGAAGTGAGGAGGAGAGAACAATTTGTGGTTTGCTGGCAAGTCACCCGCTCTTTGATGCACTGCAGCAAAAGCCCTTGCAGAACTTCAGCAAAGAAGGACATTGCAGGGAAAGGGGGGGGGACACACAGACAGCAGACAACTGAAAGATGCTGCTGCAAGCGCTGTGACAGCCAAGCCCTGGGCTCTGCTCCCCCCCTCCAAGTAATTTAGCAATTGAGTTGGCCAAGTCCATTGCCTGGGATGCAGTGTCCTTTCCAGAGTGTCCTTCAGCTGTGGGGAGGGATGGTGCTGCATGTAGGCAAGTCCCCAGGGGCTCATTGTAACCGCTCGGTAACGGGACTGATGAGGAAGCAGCAAGGATCCTGTAGCTGAACTGCACTGGGGTGACAAGCCACCACTGCAGCACCTGCCCTGCACTTGCCTCTGCTGGGATGTCCTGGTGTCCTCGGGGTGAGATGGCAGCTGTAGCGTGTGATGTAGCGGCAGCGTTGGAGAAGTGTGGACCAAAGCAATGGCGAACTGCTGGTGCAGTCAGTGCAGGGGCTCCTTGGGTGACTGTTGCTGCAGCATGTGTGAGGTGTCTGGGCTGTACCCCAGGCAAGCAGTATGACAAAGGACAGTTGATTTTATCTACTGTGGATTCAACCTCTTCAGATGGCAATAACTGGTTTTGTCCCCCTAATGCACATACTGTTGCTGCAGAGGAAGATTTCAACCTGCAGACTGCCCCGTCACACCATCTGTCCTGCTCCTCTTCAGGGAGTTACACCCACAGTGACACCCCAAGAGTGGAGGAAGACCCTGCTGACCTGTGAAGATGTAGGGCTGCTGGCCACAGTCTGCCAGGGACTTGGGGGAGAACTTCTAAAGGGGTGTCCTGCTAAACTGCTTCTGAACTGCACCCCTTGGCTGCACCACCTCCTAGCCAAGCAGAATTTGGCCATCTTCCTCTGGAAGGGGTTGCCAGAGGGTGTGGTAAGGCTTTTTAACTCTGTCTCACAGCTAACATGTTGCTTAACTCCTTATGCTGCAGCCAGAGGAGAGGGATTACCTTACAGGTGGTTTCTCGTGGTGCTACGATGGTTCAGCAGCGGAGAACCAAAGTTTGCAGGAGGCAAATGGGGAAAAAACTTTCAGTGCTAATTTTTTTGTATCCTGTGTATCACACAAGTTGAGTAAATGATGTGATCAATGTCTTGGTGTTGCATTCATGGTATTAATGTTTAGCTGATGGGTGTGTTCAGACCCTCTATTTTAAGAAGCTGACTCTGATTTACATGTGATGGGTGCTCCTGGTAGCAAAGCTTTTAACTGGCAGCCTTGTTACTGTCTGTGTCGGTGTGTCTGGTTGTGTAAACAACTTGAGTGGCACAAAATATCTAAAACCAGCTACCTGAACACAGAACTGAACTGACATTTGTCTGCCTGTGCAGTTTGATTTTTAAACCTGGCCTTTGTCACCACCTACATCCTGGAGCTCTGCCGTAGCCAGCGGGATGGGATGAGGAGACCTGTGCAAAGCCCAGAATTGGGGCTGAATTCTGACCCCGACGACTGCCCTGTGCAGTGTCACCTCAAGGGGTGCAAAGCCCTTGTCCCTCGGGGCTTGGGGGGCCGGTGTCCCCTCTACCTGCTCCCAGCAGAGGGAAGCAGGAGCACACGAAGCTTTCAGCTGCTCGGTGCTCCTTCAGCTTTGGTGTGGTTAAAAACTTACCAGCTCCCCCTCCCCGCCGCCACCCCCAGCACCTCGCCAAGAAAAGACGTTTTTCTCTTGCTGCTTAACGACAAAGCCTTTGAGTAGCAGGGATTTGCTACCTGTAATTGCACCAGCTAATCCTACTAGCAAGCTCTGTCCTTCACCTTAGCTACTATTCTTAGTTCAGTCCCTACTGGATTCTTGACAGAGCAAATGTTAAGGCTTGGGCTGTGCCTTTGGAGAGTTTAAATCAGTGAAAGAATTGTGAAACCTTTTGCCACTCAAGGAGGCAAAGCCATGCAAGGGATTGATGGAGACCCACTTTTCTAAGGGAGGTAAGTCAGGTGCTGGTGGAAATGCCGATGGATGAACTTGGTGAACTCAGCCCAAGGCAGCAGGCAGAATGACTTCATGTTCTTGTGACTTTTTGCTCTTATGACCCTAGTACAAAAGTCTGTCTCTTGTCTTGCCTGTTTTATCTGAAGCTGGGTCTCCAGCTTGCTGCTCTTTAGCTGTTCCATCAAAAAACATACAGGATCCCTGTGCCATCCAGGCCCCACTCCTGTGTGTGAGTGTGATGCCGGGGAGGATCGATGATCCAGGAGGGGATTAACAGCTGCTTGAGGAGGTGTCTGCAGAGGACTACTTTGTCCTCTGTTGCATGCTCTGAGACTCCAAGGAACAGCTTTTCTACAATGGAAAAGCAAGCAGAATATGTCAAATGTGCCTCAACTTTGGGCTGTTGCAGCCTAGTGGACACACTGTGTCTTGGCCCATCAATGGTACAAGTCCCTTGGAACAGGGCAGTTGCCAACCATGTTGAAGTGTTGAGCTGTACCTGCCCGTGGCAGTTATAGCTGGGTGGCATCTCCTGTGCAGCACGGAGATCTGGGATTAGGGGTGTCCTTGCATTGTTTCCTACCTGGTCAGGAGGGAGGGAGAATCTTAATAACAAAGAAAAATCCAGATCTTGCAATTGGTACATGTCTGAGCAAGGCCAAACAATCTATCAGAGTAAGGCATTTCAGTTTGAGTGTCAGATGCTTCAGTCTTCACTGGAAACATTACTCAGTTGCCTGGAATGTCATCCCTTGTTCTTCGAATTGGGACAGTTCCTTACACCAACTCCTCCACTTGCATTGCCTGTTTCTGTGAAAGGGGAAGTGGCCATAGGCTGCTCTACCCACAGGATGGTCCACGAAGGATTTTTACAGTGTTCTCAGGAGCCAGGACCTTCTGGGAAATAACAGTTTTGGTGATGTCTAACTGGGGTTTTGGTGGTTTAGGCGGCAGCAGCACAGGATACAGCTCTGGATCTGAATTGCTGTACACAGACAGGAGAGGCTAATTGGCATGTGGTGTGCAGGGGTAGCCTGTATTATTATCTGAGAGGTGTCTTGTATCTTAAGATATTTTTCCCCTTTTGGGGAAAAAAAAACCCCTTCACAAATGCCCAGAAATGCTTATTGATACATTTGTATTTTATTCTTTGCACCATTTTCACTTTTCTCTTCAAGCACAGCACTGCTGGCAGCTGTGATGCCCTACAGGATCCCTGCCAGCCATGCAGGGGCTTGGGACATCTCGCTGAGCTCTGCAGAGTCTCCCATCTCAGGGCTTTTCTGTTCTTGTGGCCAGATTTTCAGCAGCCTTTCCAGTTACTCTCCTTAAATGTGAAGCAGAATGCCAGTCCAGCATTGACCAGTGTACTTGGGGAATGTGACAGAAATGAGATTCAGGCTTTGAATGACCTCAGTCCTTCATGTGGCTGTGACCATGGACACCCAGATCTGCAGGATGAAAGGGAGCACCAGCAGTGTAGCAACCTAAGCATCCATTGAGTTGTGGTGCACTCAGTGTTGCTAGTAGTTTTGCTCAGTGTTTACACTTACACACTGAAGAGACTTTGTCCCCATCTCATTAGTAACTGGCCTCTGCAAAGCATGTGTGCAGAGGCCTGTGTATCTGCAGCAGTCTTGCCACAAGACAGCCAAGGGAAAAAGTTTCTGCAGAAGGAGCTGAGGAGAGCTGGAACTTGTATCTGGGTGTTCAAGTCAGTGAGTCCATGATAGCTTGTGCTCCTGAGAACTTGGCTCATGCTTATGCCCACATTTCAGGTGGTTGATGTGCCTTAGTCTCCGGCTCTTGTCCATCGTTGCTGTGAGTAAAAACCTGAGCAGAGAGTGAACTTTGCAAGAAAAGGAGGGATATGTTTAGAGCAAATCACATCATCTTGAGTTGAGTTGGTAGGTGAAATGTGCCTTCCTGCTCCTAGACTGTGGTATACAAGAGGTGGCTGATTGAGGCCACTTCTTCAGCATGGGCTGGTACTTGTTGCATTAACTCTGCTATAAGCTTGAACACACGGACAGTTAATCCAGCTCTGTGGAAGCACAGNGTTAACGCTGCTATAAGCTTGAACACATGGACAGAGCTTCCACAGAGCTGGATTAACTAATCCAGCTCTGTGGAAGCACAGCATTCCCTTGGCTAAGCTGAGGGAACTTGTTTAAATGTGTGACACTGCAGATAGGTGCCTTCCACACTCACTGGCTAAAGTTTCCCGATGTAGTTGCTAGCCAAGGTATTTCGGTAATGGGAGATGGAAAACAGGTTATTGAGGTTTGTCAGGTTTGTATGAAGACCTTGGGCTATGTTTATTGTGTTTTCCTGGGATACAAGGTGAAAGGGCCTGTTGAGTAGGCACAAACTATTTATGTAACACTTAAAACCATGGACACTGGTGTTGTAAGTGGTGTTGTTCATGCAGCATTGCTGTTCCTTGTTAACAGCCCATTTCGCTGCAATTAAGGTAACTGGATCTTCTGCTCATTACAAGTGGATAGCTGTGAAGTCCCCTGCTTTTCTGCCTTGGCATAGGGCATCTGGAAATACATGTTTTGGGGAAAGCCTAATATTTTTCTCATATTTACCAAGAATTTTGCCTTTTTTATGTTCAACTGATGTTTTTTTCAGAGGAGAGAACAGTTTGTGCTTTTGTGAATCTGCCTCCGTAGTGGTGCCATTGGGAGGAAAAGGTGGGAATGGATGGGGAGTAGTTGGCATCTTAAAGGAGACAGAGACTTGTTTTCCTCCTCCATGTTTTTTGTGAATATTCTTCTATCCTTGGTAGGTGAAGTGGTAACTTGATGTCATGATGTCTTGGCTGCAAGGGTGGAGATGCACAAGGTCACTCAGTGCAGAGGGTAGGTAATTCCTGTGTGTGTTTAGTTCTCTTTCATCTGGCATTAAAACTGACTGAGTATCTGCACACAGTGCAAGTTGGTAACCAGGGCACAATGCTGTGACAAAGGATACCTGTATAGGTAAAATGTGAGTTAAAGTAAATTAGTGTTCAGATTATAGAGTTTGAGGACAGAATGGATCTACTGCAGGAATCTGACCACCAAGCAGTGATAGTTCATTCAGTCTGCTAGATTGCTGCGTTGCACCAGAATGTCAGAAAGATGATTCACCTTCATTTGCAGATGAAATAATCCACCACTTGCCTGCATACTGAGGTTTAGTCCCTAATGCTTAGTTTAAGCTGAGTTTAGTCCCTGTCTGCTTAGGTTAAGTTGAACTCTGGCAATGACTTCTAGCCACTGTCCCTCTGCTGCTGTTAAGAACAAGCAGTGGGGTCCAGCATTTCTCTGGGAAAAGCTTCCTTCCCTGTAATCAGGTTCTGTCTGAAGGCAGCCTCGTTTAGCAGTAAGGGCATTATTGGTGAGACCAGTTCAAGTGCTCCCTGAGTGTCAGTGGAGCCCTAAATGCTCAGCTAAAGAGTAAGCCAAGATGAAATTACAGCAGGAGGAGCTCGGCTGCTGGTTGCTGCCCCATACTCTGGAGACCTTTCATTAGTGAGATCCATCCTTAACGAGCTCTGGTGGATGGGATCATGGTTTTGGTGATAGCTTATGTGGGTTAAAGGCAGTGGTTGCCCCTTGCATGGCAAGATGCCAGCCTTTGAAAAAACCCAGTAGTTCTGATGCCAGAGTGCCCATAGGAAGCCTTGGATTGCTGGCTCCCAATGCATGTGCTTAACCAGGTCATTCATCTTCATCTTTCTGTTTAACTGTGAAGTCTCAGCTGTCTGGGAAATGACAAAAAAATGGTTGTTCCTGTGGTGGTCCTGCCCAACAGCGGGTAGGAGTGTATATCCAGCCATTACATCTGCTTGGGGGTCTCTCAGACTAATGCCAGGTATACCTGGTGCATCTCAAATGTTTGGCTTCAATCCCTGCTTCCAGACATGCCCTAACCTGTGGTGATGCCATAAGGCCTCCCCAAAGGAATCAACGAGCAGTGTAGATGGAAGTGTGGAAGCTGGCAGCCTCCTCGTGTGCTGCAGAGCATTGTTAGTGCCTCAGGGATGTGGGGCTGCTCTGGGCAGAAGAGGGTTCCTCACTAAGGAGGAGAGGGGGATCACAAAGCCTGGAATGAATGGGAAAAAGTAGTAATTTTGTGCATACAGGAATAGAAATTCATCTAAGCTGTCCCTGCACAACCTGGTTCCTTCAGACCACCTTTCACCTTCCTAGTTCCCTTCTATACCATGGTAGGAGACATGTTCATCTTACTCCAGGTTTTTCTGCTTTTCAGGGCAAGTGCATGATCTAAGAGGAGCCCTGCAATATATATGGAGGAAAAGAAGGCAGCTATGAGAAGTGTCAGACAGAGGAACAAATCCAACATCATAAGAACCCTGCAGTGGAAAGGGCCTTCTCTTACCTGGGTCTGTGTGGGTAGAGTATCGCTGAGTCACAGACCCCACTGCCCTGTGCCAGGCTCCCTCAGCTCAGTGCCAGAGGGACACTTTGGTGTGGCACAGAATGTTTTGGGACAACTTAGGTGTCTGTAGCACTTCCTAAGTCAGGGATGCAAACAGATGCCATCTGTGGCTACCTCAGCAAGTAATCTCCTCTCCTGAGCTTGAAGGCAGAGATGATGGAAAACTTGCCATGGGGCTGAGTGTGGTTTTCTCGCTTCATTTTTTATTTCAATGTAGGAGCTTTTACATTTTCTTCCCGTGTAAAGTGAAATGCAGAGACTTGAAGACTGGAGACTTGAAATATGTTACTTGTAACAAATCAGCCAACCTCTGTGTGAAACTCTGAATTAATATTAGGAGGTAGGAGTTGAGTGCTGGGTGGGAAAATGATGGGATGTCCTGGGCCGTGAAGGTCTCTCCACTGCGCCCTGGGAGGAAGAAGACTGTTCAGAAGCTGTTGGGTTTCTTGTTTTTTACTCATTTTATTTGGAAGCTGTCAGTTTAGAAGTTTGGGTACAGTGGCAACCTCAGTGTTGTGAAGTGGGAGAGCCCTGTTGAGCTGTGTAAGGAAATGCAGAATTGGCCCTTTTTGCTGCCCAGTTGCTGCTTATGCTGTTCCACTCACACTCCTTTCCAGGAGAGCCTGCTGTGTCCTTCCTGGCTGCCAGATGTGCAGAGAGGAGGGAAGGGCTCATCCCCTTGTCATACAAGCTTAGGGATGTCTGTGCATTAGGTTAGTTGATTTTTAAAACATTTTTATCAAAATGCATTTTTAAAAGAATGCTTTGGAGCTGTCATAACCTGTCCACCACCATCACGCTGTGCAGCCTGACCCCCTTTTCCTCCCCTAGCTGCATCTTCGTGTCCAGGCAGGGAAGCAAGGGCACCTGCAGGGAAGCAGAGGAGGGAAGCGTGTTTGCTGCTGCAGCAAGGGTACAGCCCAAGTAAGTTAAAGACACTGGAAACTTCAGAGGTGATCTATTAATTATTGGTTGAAAAACACTGTAAAACTGGGTGGTCTGTATAGAAATCTGCTTAGAAACAAACAAAACAAAAAAATCCCCCAAACCTGAATGCTTGGTTTAATTTCATGCAAGTTTCTCTTATCATGGTGGGATTTAATGGACCAAATTATTTTCTCAAGTAGGTAACAGTGGTTTCATCCAGTAAGGCAGCAGGATTGCTCTGAGCTTGTGCTGTACTGGAATAGGAATCTGGCCCTGCAGCTCTACTAAGAAAAGTAAAATGTGATACAAAGGAGAAGAAAATATCTGCATTGTGTGAGTGAGAAAGAGACTGCTGCAGTTCTGTCTCTGAAGGGCTTGTTATTAATTAGCTGTGTGCTCACTAAGTGCTTCTCTGGAGAATGAATGAGGTGCCTTAGCCTCCCTCTGCAACCCTGCCATTTCTAACGAAATTGGGGGGAAGGGGGGGCATATTTGGGATGGGGGGGACTTCAGCTGCATGGGCTGGCAGAGAGAACACCCGTCCACCAGGGTCCGGAGGCTCGGAGCGTGCGTTCCAAACCTGGGGTCCCGCACCGCTGGGTTTCTGATGTCATTGCTGCAGTACGCTCGCAGCTGCCGGTTCGCCTTTCATCCCGGTTCCCGGAGCCTCCGATGCCGTGGCGAGGTGGTGGGATGTGCTCCTCTGCCAGGAAGGACCCTGGCACAACCCTGGTTCTCCCGACTCCGGAGTTGCCCTCGTCGGAACGGCCGAACTTCAGCCCCGGCACGACTGTGCCGAAGTTGCGGTGCTCCCGTGTGATGCAGCTTCACTGCAACCGGTGATGCTGTGCCGGGAG
>VXBZ01003434.1:327730-342466 GCA_013399135.1 Heliornis fulica
GAAACTGGGTCCTGTGTTGTCACAGGCTGCCACCCTGCCGCAGCCCAGGGACACCCGTGGTACCCGGCCCTGACCTCTGGAGCTCCGGCTTTTCTTCTACCGGGACAAGCTGAGGAAGAGCCTGTGCTGGGGCTTGTCTGGGCTTGTCCAGGCCTGAGTCTGCCCTCCCCTGCGTGATCGCGGAGGAGCTGACTCGGCGATTTCCAGCTGCTCCGACACCTCCTTGAGAGACCCCAGCAGCAACCCGGAGCCGTTCTGGCCGTCTCCTTCCAGGTGGGTGCAGCCCGCGTGTGCCTGGGGGTGTCCCGTAGCTGTGCGGTGGGGACACCCTGACCTCAGAGCCCGTGTGGGAGCGAGGGCTGTGCATCACCCTGCGCCCGGGGAAGCTTGCAGAGAGGTCTTGGGAGGGGAACACTACAGAAACTGTTATTTTGGGGTGAAGGGGGTCTCATTTTCCTTCCCTGTATTCCCCTTCTTCCCCTCCCCCTCCGTACTCCCTTTCCTCTAAGCCCTCGGTACCCAAATACATGTTGCAGTCGGATATTGGTGATTCCCTGGCTGGAGGGATCCCAGAAAGTAACAGCACCCAGAAGAGCAGCCGAGGGCTCGCTCTCTGAATGTGCTGGGGAGGCTGGGGGGATGCTACTCACTCAGCAGCTTGGGTCTGGTGAGCAGCAAATGATTCTGGGGAGTTAATTGTCGGCCTTCTACATCCAGGAGACAAGGTAACAGAGTTCACGCAGCATGAGCCGCCCCGGTTCATCGTCACGTTTAGCATTTACACGGGGAAGTGGAATGCTTAGGTCTTTGCAGGGAGCTGGCAGCTGCCACCCCCCCCCCCCCCACCCCCCCCCAACGCTGTACTTTGCACAAACCGTCCTCTCCATCCTGCTTCCAGCTTGCTTTTACCTGGCTCAACGCATTGTCTCTGCATTAATTCTGTAATGGGAAGGATAAATAATGCAGCCCAAGTGCTCGTGTTGGAGGAAGGCTGTGTACAGCGCCGTGCTTGGCTCTGTGTCCCGCTCAGTCCCCCCCGAACCCTGGCACCTAGTGGCTTTACCTGCACCTGGGAGCCTGATGCATCCCCTGCCTGCTCACCCCGAGGCTTCGGGTGCCTGCACACACCGCCAGTGGGATTATCTAGATAACTGTTACATTATGTAGGACACAGACCTTTCCATTACCTAGGACAGGCTAGCTCAGAGGAAGTTTGAAGAAGAATCTAGTACGTACCAGTCTGTTAGAGCTGCACCAGGACAGGGTTTGGAGTGTTTCCCCTGCTGCCTTTCGGGGCTATCTCAGCAGAGCAGCTGGGGTGAGCAGATAGGAAGGTTTTTTTCCCATATTGTGAAGACAAGCCCTCCCACACTGACCTTTTACATCTGATAGAACGTGGAGCCATCTGTAAGAACCTACTGCTCTCATCTGTGCAGCCTGTTTGATGCTTGATCAGCTGTGTGTGTGTCCGTGCCCTGAAGTTTCCACCTACTGAGGGTGACTGGTATTGGCTTCTTCACTTTAGGTGGTGTGAGGGGCTGGTTTGTTGGCTCTGGTAGACCAGAGGGATGGTGTGCTTGTGATTAGTTGAAATGCATCTTATAAAGGGATGATAATCAAATTTCTTGTGCAACTAGACATAGCCCATGTGGTGTTATGCTGAATGCAGGCTTTATTCCCCTTGGAAGCCACCTGAGGATGCAGCTAGATGCAGGAGTGATGCCAAGAGACAAATAACCTTGGGCAGGGGAAGTGTGAGGAGGAGGGTTTGCTGCTGGGCAGCATCTAGGGGATTAACTTCCCTAGTTGTGTTGCAGGCATCCTATTGCCCTTTCACCAGCTTTGGTGTCACAGTGTGTCTCATCTCCTTGGGCAGAGAGGGAAGGTCATATAACATGCTGATAACAGTGCTGAGCTTCGCATCTCCCTGCATGATTTGGTGGTGTGTGCTGAGCATCTCTTGGCAGAGAGGATGATGGCACCTTCATCTCTGGTGCATGGGACACTTCTGAAGTTGTCTGACTGTTGTGGAGAGGGCTGACTAAGCAGTAGTGGGCATCAAAGTGTAAGTTCTGTAACACAGTTCAGACAAAGGGAGAAGTTGTGTAGGAGGCAGATGCTGCTTTGACACTTGGCCCCTTGCTTTGAGGCAAAGGTGTACAAATGGTTGCATCTGGAACTGGAAAAAGAGAGGCACGTCCTGGAGGAGATTTATAAAGATCCTTCGGTCTTTGAAAAGGAGGAGTCTGAGCCTAAGAAACAAGAAAGGACAGAACTGCTGTGACAGTAAATCTCTGCTCTGAGTCAGTCTGGCAGTGTCCTTTGTCACAGTAGAGAGAACTGGGGGGACAGGAACCTCTTGGGTTAGACAAACTGGTTTTCCCAGGCCCATTCTAGGCTATGAACCCACAGGTTTCTCTTTCTTTGGACTGATAGGCTACAGTAGCCCTAGGGCTGCTGGTGGCTAGGACGCACGGGCTGTGATCTACAGCTAATGCTTGTGTGTTGCTTGGTTAATGAGTCATGGTGTGGCTTACAGTCCTCAAATCTGCAGTGCTCTGGACTCTGCCCAGCCTCTCCCGAAGTTCTGAATCAGCAGAAGCCTTGAGTAGCCTGATGTTCTTAGCTTATGCTGACTGCTGTGGAGCAGAGCCAGCCAGGAAAAGGGGAACCTGGCTTCCAGGAGCTATGGCAGCGTTGGAGCCTCGATGGGGCTGTCCACTGTGCCATACTGCTCAGCACAACGTGCTGCTGGGAAGTACTTCTGTCTGTGGCATGTCTACACAAAAATCAATGGCACTTAGGTGGGTGTAGTAGCTAGTTCAGCTCTTAGTAGAGCTAGGAGCTGCTAGTGAGAGCTCCAAAATGATAACTCCTTCAAGACCTTCTCTAAGATGCTCTCTGGGGAGAGCCAGTGTTTATGGTGCCTGACAGATGGCCACAGAGCAAGCTTAAGAGAACACTTGTGCTTCTGCTTAAACTGCTGTGTGATGGAGTTCAGTCAGGTTGTGTTTTATTTAAGTGAGATAAGATATGGGGAGGGGATAGTGTAAAGGGGAGAGATAATACACCATAAATTCATTGTGTGAAATATGAAGGTGATCTGCTTTCTGGTCAGTGAGACCTTCAAGAGCTTGCAGAAGAAGGCTTGAGTCTGGTGCACTCTGTGTGTGTGTTTGTTGCTGCACAGTATGCAGAAGAAAAATGTACACATTAATTCCATGGCTTTGTTGGGTTTTGATGTGGGGATTTAATATTGCTTAAGACAGGGCTATTAGCCAGCCCCAGTGAGATCCCAAATGAAGACTCACTCAGGTGAGGTGTGGTAGAATTTCAACACAATCCCCTGTAAGGAATGGGAGGAGACAGTTACTCCAGACTTTCTCCATAGTATCCTTAACTGCACCATGTTTTATGGAATTTTTGTCTTATTTCTTGGGAGTAGGTGACTGAGTGACAGACAGACAGTGCAGATCTCAGTAACATGTTAACCTGAACTCCTTGAATTTCCCTGGTTATATCTAAGAGTTTTTGTGCTTCTCTGAGCACAGCAAAGTTTGTGGAAAGAAGCTACTGCTAGTAGATCCGACTTCAGTCTGCAACATGATCCCAGAGCTGTGAAACTGCTGCTGCTTTTTCACTTGTCACCTGCAATAAGACAAAAATAGCTCATTACCCAAATGCCAGTGTCCCTTTAAGCTGAGTGACTGGCTGAAGATGAGTTGGGTTAGGAATGCAGCTGTCCTACAGGTAGAACTGCTGACCCATCTCAGAGTAGGACTCTCTTTTCTCCTATCATTCTGCCACCTACCCTGTGTGATTTTTACCTGCCTTACTGTGCTGTGCAGAGAGGAATCTCTTGCCCTGTCTATTCTTTCCTCATAGTTCTGCTTTGTTTTAGATGGCCAGTGACTCACTGCAAAGGTATTGTCCTGTTTCCTTATTAGCTGGGAGGTTGGTTGGTCAGCAGGAGTGGTGGCAGTACGTGGGGTGGAGTCGTAGCTATATGAAGAAAGCCGGAACCATCTGAGCTTGCAGTGAGTCTGGATTATGAAGCTGGTGTCTGCATCCCTCTGGAGCCCGGGCTCAGCTTATGAGCTGTGTATCAGGCTTAGCTGCAGGAAGCTGGTGTCATTTGGGAGCTTGGAGGGATTTCGGGTATCACCGCCGACAGGATCGTCTCCTACCACAGAACTGTAAGAAATGGGTAAATATCTTGGGCTGTGTCCATATCTCCCAGGGAAAGCTCCTGATGTATGAGCCATAAAAAGGCAAATGGGAGTTAAGCAGCTTGAGTCCTGTGTTTGGGGAATTGGGATGCTCTAAGGAGTTTGGAGGAGGAGGAGAAAGTGACAGGGAAAGTGTAATATTAATAATGCTTAATAAGCATTGCCAAGAGGCAATAAGGTTTTAAGCTGGGAAATTATTTCTGTATGTGGAAATGCAAGACACTTCCTCTCCTATTGTGAAACTTCACATAGGAAAGACAGACATCTTTGGGAGAAAGGAAAGAATTTGTTCTTGCTCTGGAAGAACTGCTCAGTGCTTTAAGATCACTTTTCCCTGGGCTGCCAGTTCACCTTGGTAAGCATGGTAGCCTAAGGTGGACATTACTTCTAATTCTGGTGTGTAGAAAAAGGGTTTGTATAAAATAAATTAAGCATCCTGGTCTAGGTTTGAAGTTAGTCTTGTTAAAAGAGGTGAACTAGTTGTCTGGGTTGGAGTCTCTTGCAACCTAAATTATCCTGAAGTTTGAAAACTGTTAACTCCATCTTTTATTCAAGCTTTCTCCTGATGCTGAGTTTCACCCACAAATTCAGCTTTGTTTTGCCTGGGAAGGAGAAGGACTTGAAGTGCCCAGTGACAGAGGATCTGTTTGCATCAGGAATTGTTCAGATCCTAGGAGGAACTTGTATAATTCTTCAGTTCAAGGCTTGTGACCAGGTAAGTCATAGCTTAAAACTGCACTTGATGACAACAGGGAAATTGATACAATGCTGAGAATAAACTTGAAATAAATGTGCTTAACTGAAGCTTATGGCATCACATACTTTGGTGATGACTAAATGCTTGCTGCAGATATTACCTGGCAGGGCTCATTACCTTTCTTGGAATGCAGTATTTCTGTAAAGAGAGTCTTTCCATCCTCCACACCCATCAGCTTCTTGTCTTACACTAGTGATTTCTGCATAGGCTGTTTCCTTGTAGACAGTCCCCAAAAGCAGAACACTTGCCACAAATGCACAGTCACAGTAAACTTGCCAGGTACTTGAACTAAAGGGGGGAGAAAAGGATGTGCTGTTAGACAAGCTGAAGATACAGAAAAGTTGTTCAGTTTATTTGCCAGCACCTTTGCACAGGTATCTCCTACCTCTAAACTAGCTCAATTGTTTGGCTTCCCTCTAAGATTTCAAAGCTGTTCCCAAGTCAGTCATACCTAGGAATACAGCTTCTGGCCATCTAGAAATAAGAGCAAACTCAAGAGCTCAATATCTTTCTCCAGTATCCCAGATTCCTGCTTTTCCCACAGATGCAGCAATGAACCTTCAGAGTTAAATGGATCTGGGTCTCTGCAGAGGGGATGATGCTTTTCTGTACCTCAGCTTTTTGCTGCGTAGTTTTCAAGCCGGGCTTGTAAAACTTCAAGGATCCTTGCCTAACTGCTGGCTTGTTTGGACTCTACATGGTGGTGAACTCTGTTCACATCTGTGGAAGAGGCTTGTGGATTTCTTAGTTGTGGAAAAAATACTCATGTCTACATTGTTTCAGATTTATGTAAATAAAACACTGAGTTGCAGCTTATGTTGTCTCTAGGTACAACAGTAGGAAGAGGTGGAGAATGAGGGTCTTATATAACTGCTGAGGTTTCATTTATACTTAATGTTTAGTCCATGCCAAGGAGCAACAATGTTTTTCTAAAATGCCTCTGCAGTGTATTGGGAAAAAGACTATTTTTGCCTTGTGCAACGCAGTTATTAGTGTTAGTGCAAAATAAGCTCTTCAGGGATAGGGATGCATTCTTCTGCTGTATCCCTGTGCTGCATCCAGTCAGTGTCTTAGACTGGACTGTTAAAGCCATAATGAGCTGCACTAATGTAATAAATATTGTCTGGTTTTATAGGACACTTGTCTGAAAGCCTGTTGTGTCAGTCTCCTTCCTGATTCACACACTTGGGTCTCACACATGTGGTGGTGTTCACATGGGCTGTTGTGAGTTGTTCTGGATCTGCCCTTGTGGACCCAGTTTCTATAAGATCAAACTATTTTCAGCCTCAGACACACTTGAGTGAAATGTGTGAGGGTGTTGTCTGTGCACTCGTGTCCTTTTATGCATTGTCTAGAACCTCCTACTTGGAGATAGTGAGACAAAAATCCCAGGCTGAGATCTGTGGCTCCAGGAGCAGAGCTCAGTGGATGAGATCCAACTGAGCATCTGAGATGCTGTCTCCTGGCAGCTGAAGGCTCGAGTAGCTTTGTTTGGATGAGCTGAGCAGCACTGATGTGGTATGTGGCACACCCTCTCTTCTGCTTTGGGTGTTGGGCATGTGTTTTGGGGGCTGCCCTTCTTGTGAGGCTCAGATATGGGGTGGCTCTGCTGTTCCACATTTGCCCAAAGTGTTCAACAGCTGCAGCTGGATGCCTCGCTTCCTCCTTTCATAAAGGAAATTACTATAGATAGCAAGAAGCAGAGGGGAGTTCAAACAATTAAAAATTAAAAGCAGGATTGTTGCCCTGCTGATAAAAGGTTGTTCCCCAAAGCATCTTTGGTCATGCTTAATTTTTAGTGGCTCAAAGGAGAGTTTTACAGCAGTCCTGCAGTCTTCAAGTCCCCAGAGGAAGATGAAAGATGAAGTAGTATCTTCCTCTTCTGCACCAGATTGTTTTGCTCTCCTGTAGCCCTGCTTGTCCCTGACCTGTTAATTGCCTTTGAGATAGTCTGGTTTGTTCTGATCCTGATGGGAAATGTTGAAGGGATGATTAGGTCATTGTTTAAACAAGACAGCTAGTTCCAGAGTGGGACACGTTTTCAGGGCAAGAAGGTGGGGGTACTGTTGTCAAGTCTTGGTTTTGATCCTTTGGAATTGTTTGCTTTTTTTTCCTCAGGATGAAAAGGTTACAGTCAAGAAGTGATTTGCTAATTGGTGCTGTCTCCTGGGACACATGGACCAGAGCCCTTGTTTTGCTATCACACTACCTGGTGGGTATCACTGTTCTCCACTGTACTGGTTTAATTGACGTGCAGCTACAGCACTCTTCACCTTTGTCAGTCTCCTGCAATGTTACACAGAGGGCACAAACTTTTCCCTTCACCTGCACTGTCATCCTGTACAGTAAAAGCCACTGAACCTTATCTCTCAACTCTTGAAATAACCAATCAGGTTTGGCTTGGGTTATGGTATGTCTTTTTTTGGGGGAAAAAAAAACCCAGCAGTCCCAAATACTGGCCCTTCTGAGGACTTGGTGACAGCTTGGAATTCTTGCCTTTCTGCTGATGCTCACATCTGTCTGGGCAGGGTGACATGTTTCTTGATACTTGGTGGAAGATGATATGTAATTCTGTGGAGAGGAAGACAGGGTGGGAGCAGCAGAGGACCGAGCGTCTTGACTGCCTGTCTTGCTAGCCAAATGCAAGCCCAAGTCTTTGGCACCCTTAACCTGGTGTGTTGGGCAAGGAGAAGGCTTAGATGTCTTGGGTCATGCAGATGTAGGGTTGCCAGTAGATCACCAAAAGAAATTAGAGGCTGATAAATCCAGCAAGCTTCTAGTCATGCAGCATGTTTTACCTTTACACTTGTGTTGCACAAGGGCCCCCTGAGTAATAACCTGCTTTGAGGCTATGGTGCAAGAGGTAAGGAATTGCTTTGCCCTGAAGGTTGTCTTCTCACATGCTCCTGTGTTTCCAGGAACTGAGGATGGCAGGAATGCTAGATGACACCACCATCTCAGGCTGATCCAGGTGGATAATGGGGAAGTCAAGTGGCTTTGATACAAATGAGTGTTGTTTCCCTTTTTCATTTGTTTCCCAGATGATTGTGTTCCCCATGAGCTCTGTGGAATGCATCCTGTGTGTGACCTAAGAGCAGAGCTGTGCAGTCAAGTGAACCCACCAAGACTTTAACAGCTTTGCCTCAGAGTGTTTCCAGAGGCTGAACAGTTTGTTCTGCTGTCCTGCTGGGATGGTGGGGTGTGAAACGTGGAAACTCACTGGGATAAATATGGACTGCAGACAAGTAAGCTGGGTTTATCTCGTTAATGCTGGCAATTTAGAGATCTTCACCAAGATTGGGGGTAAGGGACAGGGTAACTGTCAATTTGAGGTCTTGAGCCCCTTCTCTCTTGAAAACTCTTTTCTTTTGTATTGTTCCAGTTGCTTCATCGACTCCTTCTTTGTCCCCAGGCTGTTGCCTTCTCTGAAGGGAAGAAGAGCTTGAACAACCTGCCCCTATGTCCCCCTTTGTGTGATGCCAGCTGTGAGTGTTTCTTTGGCAGTGTCTTAGCTGGTTGTTGTGAACAATAGTCAAGGAAGCAATCAGCAAGTATACTGCCCTAGAAGTGCTGCACATTGTTGGGCCTGCCTCATCTCCCTGGCTTGAGAGGCAGCTGGGGATCAGGCTGGGATGCTGCCCGGGTGTGCTGCCCTACTGGGATGTCTGATGGAGCAGAGGCCAAACGTGAGAAATGCCACAGGACACCTGGTGTGGTCACAGCATCAGAGACAAGAGATGATGAAAAGAAGATAAATATGCTTCAGGTTGCTTTGTTCTTTCTTTGCCTTTCCCAAGTGTGTTTTCCTGAGTGTAACATACCAGCTGTTAGTAAACCAGCAAAAATGCAACACAAGATACTGGGAGAAGGGTTGCTTTGAGGAAGAATTCATCTGAGCCCCAGTCTCAGACTGGTAATGACAAGCTAACTTGGCTATGAACCTAACTGGGGAGTAATTCTTCCATAGTCACTATTTCTCCTGGGTGCTGGTCAGCAGCTGAGCATTGCAAATACAGGCCATCAGGTGCCCAAAAAATTCACTGATCTTTCTGGGGAGGAAGAAGTTAAGTTATAAAATGAGACATTACTACTTGTCTGGATAAGAGGAGACAAGGAGGATTTATGGAAAGGACAAATCTACAACATGGGATGGTTCTAAGGGAGGAAATGCAAGAGCACACCAGCCTTGGAGGAAGGAAGGGCCTTGATTAAATCTTCTTTAAATTTCTAGTGCTCACACAGAGGATAGGAGCATATATTTAACTTTGATTAAACCAAGTTGGCTTCGTGTTTTATCCTCTAGTGCCCTCACTGACTTGGCACGAGTTGGGTGTCATAATCCAGGAGGTTGGAGCTCCAACCCTCTTTGAAAAGTTATGACCTTGTTTGCCCACATTCCTGTATACTTTTCTATTTTTTTTTCCAAGACATGAATGTAATTGTGCCAGTTGCAGGGAGTTGTGAAATTTTATGAATTGACTGTAAATGCTCTGCACTCAGAAGATAATGTGTGGCCAGAAGGGAGCATGGTATCCCTCTGCTGCAAGTCTTCTGGAACTTCATCTCTACCTTCACTTGTCATGAGACAGATGTTTTGAACTAGGATGTAGAATTTCCTGATAAAATACTACGTTCCTGTGTCTCTTTACTTTCAGGTTTTTTCCTCTTTATGGAGCCGAAGATGACCATCAGTTCCAGTTTTTGGGGGGACAAACAGGTGTGTTATAGGTAATGAGAAAGGCTAAAAAAAAAAAATTAAAGTACCCTGGGAAGATTGGTGCAGAGATCACAACAGGGAGTGCCCTTTGTGTTCTGTGTCAGTGCCCTTGCTAGTGCCCTTTCCCAAAGCACCACTGCTCCAGACATGAGTCCAAGCTGAGTGTTGGCTGAATGGAACTGATGCAATGACTGGAATGTGGTTGGGGTGACAAGTGTGGGGCTTGATGTGTCTCATTAGCATATAGCTGCTGAGCAACTTCACCCCTGTTAATAAAACCAGTGAGTTTGAATTCCAGGTTATTCTGCTCTTCAAGTTCCCTGGATATAACTTTGCCTCAGTGCTTAAACCAGGATGGCTGGTGGTGAGTAACCATCTGGAGTCTGTAAATACGTGGTGCTGTGATTCAAACAGTCCTGTCAAATGTGCTCTTTGCTACCTGGGAAAGAAGCATGAAACACTCAAAACTGAGTGGTGGTCTGGTGTTCTGGTGGGGGATGTGACTGCAGCTTCACTGATGGATGGTAGTGGCTGCACAGTGGTCTGCTGGGCCCTGAGCAGTCAGCACCCACCCAGAGATGTAAATGGCTTAACACAAATCTTCTATGTTTGTCTCCAAAGGAGGGGGATGATGAGTACAATGCAGTGGTTTACAACCTATTTGCAAGGTTGTACTTTGATCCTGGTCTGTTGAGTGTACTGTTAATGAAGAAAATGTCCCCTGGGGTCTGTTGCACCCTTTAGCAGAATCATCTTGGCTGCTTTGCACTTCATCTGGTTCAGATAACTTGTGTGAAATAAGTTGAGTGAGGCTTCTCACCCAGGAAGGAGGGAAGCTGAGGTGCTTCAAAATTATTACAGGGTTTCATTATTTGTTTTTATATTCCAGTTTCATTTGTGTTACAGCTACAGGCTGTAGGCAGCCCTTTCTGTTGCAGAGTGTTCAATCCAGCTTAGAGTAAAAGCTATACCAAAAAGAATTATTTGGCTTATTTCCCTAGTATTAAACATAAGGAATGCAGCTCCTATACTTACAGGTGATGAGACTGGCTAAAAATCATTAAAAGTTTTCCATGAAAGAGTGCCTCTGTGTTCTATGCAAGCACCCACTCCCAAAGCGCCACCACTCCATCCTTAATGCAGTATTTTTTGTTCATGGCATACTGTTTCATTGTGAATGTACAATATTCATACATTTTTCTCTTTGCAGACGCAGCATGAAGGAATATCCCATATTAATCTCCTAATTTAAATTGGAAATTTAAAAAAAAAAAGCCCTATCACAATACTTGGAGCATACTTTAATTCATTGATTGTGCTGGCTTGATTCCAGTGCTGTAACTAATCACATTCTGGCTGCAAAAAATTCTCACTGCTCTTTTTTGAGAGTTGCTGGCTGGAATTCTCATGCCAGCTCTGCAGCCTGACTGCACATCTTTGATGCTGATGGCAAACTGTGTAAAATGACTAAGCATCTCTGCTTGAGGAGAGGAAAGCTATTGGGTTCACTAAACATCTGGCGTAGTGCAGCGCTGGTAAGTGATGAGCGTGTCACACGCTCGGCTCTGGGGTTCTTGTGCACTGGAGGTGGAACAGGAAAGTTGGTGTAAGACTCAGGCTCACCTTGATCCTGCCTGTTCTTGCAGCAGTGCTTGCCTCAGGCCATTCTGCTGTCCCAACACCCCAGCAGTTGGATATCTGTTACCCTTACTAACTGCCTGTGTTGTTGGTCTGGTTTAAAAAAGGCCACTGTGTGTTTCAAGCTCTTGGGAATCACAAGGAGCCCAGTTGGAGCAGCAGCTACCAAGGCAGAGTTGGTGCTGAGAGCAGACCTGCCTGCCTTGGGGGGAATACCTGTGTTACTGCCCAATGATGGGATGGGAAAAGCAATATTCATCTGGAAGGGGTGGCAGCAGAGGAAGTCAAGGGATTCGGTCTTGCATAAGCACAATAAAGTAGGAGATCAAACAGCATCTGTTAATTCCAGAGGACCCTGGATGAATTTCAACTAGAGAAGTCTTCCACACAGGGAGAGTCAGGGAAAACTGTACAGTTATAGCTGCACATGGCTGTATTGGTGCCATGTGCTTCTGTGAGTGTGACAGTTCTGCTTCCAGAAAGCCTGTTCCCTGTACAGGCAGTGCCCTCCCGCCGTGCCAAGCTTCCAGCCTGACTCCCTGTGTGTGAATGTCAGATACCTCCTAGGGGACTTGGTAGCACCCAGTTGGACTTGCTGCAGAGTGGTATGACCCCAGTGTTTGCCAAATAAAACCTTTCAAATATCTGAAAACTTTTTTTTTTCTGAGAAGAAAAGCTCCATGAGAGTTGTCTATAGTGTCTGCATGTATTTAACTGCCTTTTTGCTTAGTGTTCTTAGTAACTGTAGGAGATGTACATTGGTGGGGGTTTTTGCTTGATTCTTCTCAGTATATTTGCAGTATTGTTGTCTGGAGGGGGCAGCTACTGAGAAACTTGTGAAGGCTGTTGGTGATCGTGTTGGCATTTCTTGAGCAGTCTTAGATGTCTTCATTGCTATATTGAGAGCTGTCTGTATTAGTGTCTATCAAAATGGAATAGATGGGGTTAATAGTGTCAAGGATTAGGTCCTTAATCTGTGCCAGTGCTGCTAGAAATGTAGATTTATTTTTTGTCACGTGCTAGAAAAAGTAACAAAGGACAAACATAAGGATTTGCATCTCTCTCAGAAGCTTTCTCTTAACCTGGGCTTGCTTTCTGCTGATGCAGTGAACCTGAGGACCAGGTGGTGACTTCAAAAGTTCTCATTCTCCTGGAAACAAAGAGTTCAGGTGTTGGCTATCTTGTTTTTGTATGCTATGATTCCAGAGTTATGTTTGTTTTCAGGTTTGTTAATTCCTGGCTGGACCTTCTTGTAGTATGTAGAGCCTGGCATGGGCACAGCCAGGCCACACACATCTCTGCTGGTGGAGGGTTGTGCACAATGCAGTGATTTTTGTGTCCTTCTGAGAAGTTGAGTGGGAGTTTAGTGTCTTACTGTTCCCAGGCTGAGTCCTGAGAGGCTGATGACTGCTGTACTGACTTCCTTGAGAGGAACTGCAGGCTCATTTTGGAAACTCAGAGTGGTTTTGCCCAGTGTTTTGAAAGCTCAAAAGTGTTTTTACCCAAACTACCCCTAATGGCTGATTAAAAAAAATATAAAAAATAAAAGAAACCCACACAGTGCAATGAAACCAGGTGCTACTATTTTCCAGGCTCCTACTTAAACTACTTCTGAGCTGTGGGCATGGGGCAGGAGTGGCAGAAGGTTCATCTGCTGGTGCTAGAGCCATCAGCTGTCATCAGAGACAGACATGGCCGAGAAGTGGTAGGTAGAGTAGGACAACTGCAAAAATATAGTGCCTGGAACAGCAGTGACCTCTCGTGGGTTGTGAGGATGGGTGGTAATGCTGGCACTTGGAGTCGAGGATGTTTATTCTGTTGTAATTATGTTATGCCTTAAAGTTGGCGTGGCAAAGGGAGATTGGATTCCCTTGGCCAGGCATCTGAACAAACAGCTATTGATGGTGCTCAGTCTGGGTGTTTTTTTCTTCCCCTCTCATGTATCTACCCAGTAGCTGTGATGGGAAATGGTGTCCTAGTTGTTCAGGAACCATCCAGGCTCCTCTCTCCCTGGAGAACCCAGTTGGCCTTCGAGCGTATCAGGGGAGTAGAAGACAGACCAGAGCTCATGCACTTCATCTCTGATTAAATGCTGTCTTGCTGATCTGGCACAAAATCAGGAGAGTAACATGGTGCTCTGTAAGCAAGCATTGTGTCTGATATGTGGTGGTACTGGTCTCCTAGTGACCACTTCAAAGCCCTAAAGCATATCACTGGGTTCCCAGTGGGCAGAACCAACCTCAGAGCAGCTTCCTAGGCAGCTGCAGAGTACAAACCTCTTGTTGAAGTGTTTTTGGGGTATTTTAAAGGTTATGTCAGTGCACTTGATCTCACATTTAGTGGAGGTAAACTTATGTAGCTACAGCTCTACTAAGACTTTGTGAGGTGTAGAGTGTAGCCTGTGTGTCAGAAAGCTCTTTTAGTAGTTTGTGAGATGAGTTCAAGTCAGGAAAAAAGACTTTGTGTCATTCAACCAAACCCCAGGTTGCTCCCTGAGCTTTAAGAACATCTGAAGGTGAAATTCTCAAAGGAAAACTCTCATTTTCTGCGTTGCTTTATGCTAAGCTGTTTGCTTAGATTTTTACTTCCCAGAGCTACACACAATACTGCCTTTGAGTTGTCTTATATCTTTGGGCAGTTTCCAAATATTTCTGCTCTCTGGACAACTGTGGATTCCCTGGGAATGTGTGTCTGGGCAGACAGCTGCTCTGCTAGCCTGCAATTGGAAGGTAACCACATAGAGATCACGGGAATCCCACAGAGATGCTGGTGGTGGATGTCTTGCAGATGGAGATTTCAAGAAAGGGAAAGGTAATGGGAATCTTTATTAAGAAGCTGTCTGCTCAGGTACTCAGTTTTGAATCATTAACACTTATTGTGTGCCCTTCTCAGTGCTGACTTGTGTGTAAATTTACCATATTCCTATTTTTAGAAAATAGTGAGAGATCCAGCAGAAGATCATATGCCTGTCCTATTGCTTTCCCATTGCTAAGGTGAAAATAACCTCTCTTGGTGCATCAAGACAAACAGAAATTGTGTTTCCACTAACATTGGGTTGCAATTCAGATATTTGTTTCTTTCCAGTTGTAAAAAAGTAGCTTGTCAGGTCACTGTATGTTGTGGAAATTAACAGGTTACTCGCAAGACTTAAGCTGTGTTATAGAGCTACACCCATCACCCCAAAATAAAAGCGACACCCAGAAGCCAGGGTATTTGATGAAGTGTCTGGATGTTTGTGATAGGTGGGTGTTTTGTGTTGTAAAAGTGGGGATAGGGAAAGCAAAGAACAAGGAAGAATCCAAGAATGTATAAAAGCAACAGCTGGAAGTACAGCCTTGACAAAGTTTGGTCTCATGGCTTGTTTTTTTGTTTTTTTTTTTTTTTTTTTTTTGATG
>VXBZ01003434.1:344368-355050 GCA_013399135.1 Heliornis fulica
CCCAGTGTGTAAACAGTCACACATCTGAGGGGAATGAGAGTTTATATTTTTAATAGTAAAATTGTTGTTTTGTCTTTTTTTTTCCTGGTAAAATGATAATAATGCAAAAGTACAGTTTAATTAAATAGTAGTTATCTTGAAAAAAAATTAGAGCACACCTTTTTACAACTAAATCCAGGCTGGTCAAAATAAGTGATTTAAAATGGATTGAAGATGTTGATTAAGGACCTTTTAATGTGGAGGATGGGAAACTAAAACTGGGAAGACACTGTGGTGGTGGGTGAGCTCAGTACTCTGGTGTGCTGCTTCAAGACGTGTCAGACGTTTCAGGGGGATGTTAGGTGGCTGCAGGGTGCTGAGAGAGGCTTGGAGGGGGATAAGGCACCTGGTTTTACAGCTCGGAGTAAAACTTGTTCAGCCGGGATCCTTCACGGCTGGAGCCCGAGGAACTGGACTGTCGAGGGAACGAGGGGTGAACCAGAACCGTCCGCTCTGGGAGCGGGGCAGGTCCCAGTGCCCATCAGGGGAGTTCTCGGTGTGGGGAGAGCTCTGACCCACCGAGGTGAAAAACCTGTAGCGGCCGCTCTGCGTGGGCTTTTCCGCAAGACGCGCCACGGGTGGGGCTGACACATCCCGAGGCTGCGGGAGGTGCCGATAAGGATGATGTGTGTCCCGTCCGTGTCCCCCCACGGGGGGTGTGGGTGAGACGGGACGTTACTGACCCGGTAACCTCTGCTCCGGGCTTCGGCACGGCTCCAGCCTTCCGTGGGGGCCGCGCTCCCGTCCCGGGAGAAAGGCACCGAGAGACGCGTTTCCTTCCGAATCCCGAGTGGGGCCGGGCTGGGCTGCCNTCCTCCCGCCGGCATGGCCGGGCCTCTGCCCCCCACAGAGCTTTACACGTCGGAGCGGGTCGTGGTGCTGGTGTCCTGCGTGCTCTCCTTCCTGGGCTCCAGCCTCCTGGTGTGCACCCACGCACTGTGGCCGGAGCTGCGGACGCGTCCCCGGCAGCTCCTGCTCTACCTGTCGCTGGCAGATCTCCTCTCGGCCCTCTCGTACTTCTACGGGGTGCTGCAGGACTTCGAGAGGACCTCGTGGGACTGCGTGCTGCAGGGAGCCCTGTCCACCTTCTCCAACACCAGCTCCTTCTTCTGGACCATGGCCATTGCCCTCTACCTCTATATCACCATTGTGAGGGGCTCGCCCACGGGCACGGGCTTGCTCTGCTGCTTCCACGTCGTGAGGTGGGTGCCGACCGCTGGTGCTGGGAGAGAACGAGGTGTGGACCCCCACAGACACCCACCCCTTGGCCGGGAGCCACGGCTGCCGTGTGCCCCATGCTCCACGCTGATGGAGCGCCGGCATGGCTGTGTCACCCGCCCTTTTCTTAGGGAGACCGTCCCCATCCCGAGTTCCTGTAAACAAGGATTGTGCTGTCTGCTAACTGCTCTGCTCTATCTCCCCCTTTTTCTACCAAGTGATGAAATGGAGGTGTGAGAAAGTTAAACCTTTTTATTTAAGGTCACATAGAAAAATCTCTGGCAAGAGATGATGACTGAGGGTCCTCTGCCTTGTGCTTTCCCACTACAAGCTGCTCTGATCTAGAAAAAAACATTGTGAAATTTGTGTTTGCAATACCTCTGTGCTGCTGCCAAAACTCCTGTCTTTGGGGGCTGTTGCCATGGGCCCCTAACTTCCCAGTGTCAGCCCCATCTGTAGATCCTTCCCCATTCCGGTTGCTGTCAGTACTCGTAGGAGAACTGTGGCTACAAGTGTGTAGGCTGCTAAAAAACACTCTGAAGCTTGTTTTGGCATGTTGGATTGAAAGCAAGACAAAACAGACCACAGTGTAGCTTTATGTCTGTGTTTGTGCTATTTAGTGAGCTGATTTTCCACATCATGTTTAGTAAAAGCTTTCATTATGCAATTTCAGCTTGAGGAATCATGTGCTACCTCCACGCTGAGCAAAACAGTGATCCCTTAGTCCTCTGCACCGCCAAGCTTTTGCAATAAATTATGAGGAATGAGCTGGTTTCAAAACAAAACCCGACAAAACCGACAAAATATCAGGGCAAGCACTGGCTTTTCTTTGGTCTCGTAGTCAAGTAGTTGTCACCTTTTATTTTCCAACAGCATCACTTAGGAGATGATTGAATTAGGGTTGAGTCAGAGAAACACAAAGGCCAAGTGTGAGTCAGGGAGGGACTTCAGTTCCTGCTCTACCTGCTCTAATTACTGCTTGGCAGCAAGGTCTGAGGTGTGAGGAAGCCTGAGGTGAGGGCACACACATCTGGGTCTGCCTGATGTTGTCGGTGATGTGGAGATAAGGCGCAGTGAGGCGGCGGTTGGTTCGGTTATTTCGTTTCAAGTGAATGGAGTTGCACTGTGGGAACTGTGGAGGGGCTGGGATGCTGGGAAGGAGACATGTGTGGCTTAAGGAGCAGGGAAAAGGGGTCTGACTTCTTCACAGGTGTGCTGTCTGCATCAGGCTACATCTAAGAGTTGATGCAAATCTGCTCTACCTGTAATTTTCCTGTCTGCTAATCCTTTGTTCTGTGGCCTTTGCTGGAAGTTGTCCATCTGGTTTAATGCTGCTCAGCCTCTTTGGCTACAAAGTGTGGAAAGAAATGTGTGGATTCCCAGAAATCACGTTGGCCATAATCTGTGTGGCCTTAAAATGGAAAAATCCTGACTGATTGCTGTAGCCCTGTGATGGAGAGGAGGGTGTCCAAGATGAAGTGCTACTGGGTGCATCTGCTGGGTTAATTTTCAGTAAACATCAAATGCTGGGATCTGCTCTAGGTATTGATCAGCTCTGCTTTGTTTAAAGCTGATACTGATGGTTTCCATTGGACCCTTAGGGCCAGGTTCTGCTTCCTAAACGCCTCCCATTGTGTGCAGAGACGGTGCTTAAAGCTTCTTCCTGCTTTATGAGCTGTAGGAAAAGCCAGAGAGAACAGGAGAGGACCTGTTCTCTGCCCATCTGCTTGTGACACATTTTCCTCCTTTCTGTCCCTGTGTTTTTAAAGTAATCTGAGAAGGTAAAACCGAATTCTGGACAGAATGCTTGGGCACATCTCCCCCTCACACTGCTCAGCACCTCAAAATCCAGCAGCTCCCTGGTGCTGTTAGCCCAGTACACTGTTTGTACCCACTGCTAGGAACTGCTGAGACTGCTATGGAAGATTCTAGTGTGTATATTAAGGTAGTGAATGAGACCTGTCTAGGGCAAAAGGAAAGGTGCAAAGGGCAGATGTTTTTTTTTTTTAATGATTTAAAGGTAAGATTGCAGTGTTTTTGTCTGGGCAAGAACTTGGGATTTTGTTGGGTTTCTTCCCCCACTTCATAGGTTGCTGATGCAGTCACGTGGTGATGTTCTGTGAAGGGTCCTTCTGAGACCCTTCTGGAAGGGGTTGGAGGCAGGATGGAGCCTTGACAGCTTGTACCTCTTCATGGGCAGTTCCTCATAAGGGGCTGGTGTTTACAAAGATACTCTGTTAATTTGAGTATAACCAGAGATTGTTCTGTAGCTGAGAGGAGTTGACTAAAGATACCTTCAAGTCAGCACCTGAAATTTTCCTTTTAGGGAAATCACAAAGTCAAAGCTGAGTCCAGCCTGTGAAACAGGTTTGTTCCTTATAGATTCATGTGCTAACACATCCACCTACTCTGCTGCTGGGCTGGAGAACAACCACCTCTGTTTTGGTTTTAAACTTGCTGAGCTCAGATAAGCTTTGAAAACAATCTTGCACTTAACTTTGAAGATATGTATGTAGTAGTGAGGTGTAAGGTCTGGTGCCCAGAGCATAAATTTCAGGCTACCTTGCTTGTTCTGGATTTCTACATACCAGGTATTGCTCAGTTGGGTAATGTCATCTTTGCTGTGAGAGCAGTTGATCCAGACTCAGGGTGAGGGATGGACCAGACCCCACCTTGGCATTGTTTCATGCTTTTGGTAGCTTTAAACCTCTGAAATATTTGCATTTCATGACCAGCCTGTGCAGATGGTTATGAGTATATATATGGTTATGAGTATATATATGCTTTTTATGTATATATATAAAATTATGTGTGTGTTTGTTTACAACAATGGATGCATGTTCAGGGAGTGCTGTATAGTGCATCAACTCACAACTCATGTGTGATTGTGCCAGTGCTAAACAAACTGGGCTCAGGTCCCTTAGCACTGTTGGTGAAGCACAGGGGTCTCTTGAAATCTTCTGTGGCTTTATTGTGTAGTTGATGAAAACTTGTAGGCCAGGCCAGCTGGAGGGGAAGCTACCTGACTGCTGGTGCCTTGGCTTTTAAATCCTTGCATCCTTCACTGGAGGAGTCTTTGCTTGGTACCAGGAAGCTTAGTACTGCAAGCTGGTTAATATTGGAGGGGCAGAAAATAAGAAAATATATAAATTAAATTGGAGCAGGTTTCATCTGGGGTTCTGCTTATGATGTAAGGAACTTTTTTCCCCCATAATTGCTTGGTATATCTAGAAGACTGATTTTTTTTCTTTTACAGAGTAAAAGTTCCTGTCCCAAGAAGAAATCACCTGCAGGCTTGCTGGCAGGACACTCAGTGTGTAACCTGGGCAGGCAGGTGACTGTAAAGCTTCCCAGCTTGCCAGAGCCTCTGGGGGAAAATCAGCTGTGCAGCATAAATCACAGCACAGTATTAAGCAATCTGACCCAGGCATACTAAGGACAAGAAAACCAGTGCAACTGGGGCTGCATGTTGTTTAAGGGTCACCTTGTGTAAATGTAGAATTTACACTGTCATTACACCATATTTGTGGAAAGATGTGGTGAGCTGTGTGTGTCAGTAGATTGCCAGAGGCTGTATTAGGGACATAAGTGCTGTTGTAGCTGCCTTAGGGAAGGGATTGGCAGCCTTCTTACAGAGGTGGAAGGGGTAGCCTTGCCATTTAGAGGTTCCTAAGAATCATCAAATCACTAGTCTCAGTTCTCTTTTCCAGTTTTCTGAAACAAGGCTGAAGAAGTTCACCAAAATGTCGGATTACTTCCTAGAATTTTTCTAATTTTGAGTTTGCAATCTTGTGCCCTTGGCATTAGTTGCAATAACTATCTGATCCAAAGACACTATTTAAGTGGAAATTAACTCCCTGATGTGTGGAGAATTTTTTTCCCTCCATTTTCTTCCTTTTTACCACTTAGATACTTTTTTTTAAGTCCCCTTCAAAGCAGTCTGTTATTTCCTACCACAGCCTCCCTTACTGTATTTCTGCATGTTCATGCTGTTCTTATACCCATGCTTAGTAACTTGACCTGGTTTTATCTTCTCATGTGATTCTTTCAGTTTCAGGTCACTGTGGAGATCATTATTTAGGCAAATTAGCTTTTAATACATTTCCTTTTTCTTGGTGCTGGACTCATTTGTGCTTGTGCCTCCTAATATGGTTTCTGTAAGGAAGTCCCAGCTCTCTTGACATCTTTATCCCAGTGTTCAAATCTCCCCAGTGTGCTGAAATCTCAGTCACTTGGCTTCTCCAATCCTTGTTTTTCAGGCAAATCACCCTTTTTACCAAATGTGTCTTGAGTTGTGTAGAAACTTGCATGGTGGTGATGATGCTGGGAGCGTTTGTGGGAAGCCTGCTCTGATAATAGCATGGGGACAGCTTCCTTCAGCAGAACTGTCCTTAAATAACAGCACTGCCATGGATTAGCACTGGCTGTCCTGAACGTTGGAACTAAATGTTCCAAACACACTAAAGGTTGACTCTGAATTTTTTTTTGTACAGTGTTACATTTAAACTTGTTTTGTGTTGCGAGTAGGTGAACCCAGATGTTGTTTAAGAGTAAGAACCAGTGTGTTTTTGAGACCAATATCATGGGTTTATCTCAGATTTCTCGATTGGGCTGCAGAATATCAGATAATCTGGTCTGGGCAACTGCTGGTTGACCACAATCTGATGCACGTGGTGCTGATGTTAGGGGGAAGGTCCTTTTCAGGCTCTCTGCAGCTGCTGCGGGCTGTCAGCGAGGGATGAGTGCGAACAGGGAGGTAATGAAAGCAACACGGTGTTGGCTTTGTTGTCTTGGCATCGGGAGGGTCTGAGCACTCTCTGAAGCGCTTCTGTCCTGTGCTGAGGAAGTGTCCCCTTGTCCCATATGAGCTTCCACAGAACCTTTCTCCAAGGATGAACGTGGGAAGAGCAGGCGATGTGTTTAGTTGAGTGCAGGGCAGTGTTCAGGCCGTGGAGTGATTTATGAGCTGTAGCTCACAGGCTAAGGCAGGCATGTAAAGTCCTGGGTGTTAACAGCACCCAGGAAGGGGCTGAGTATTTTTATATTTGGGGTCATGGGATTTTTCAGCTGTATTTTCAGTGTATTTTTGTGGTCAGCCCAACCTGCTGAGTGACTTAATTCAGATGTGTCGCCACAGTTAATTTTCTTCTAAATGCTTCCCCATGTTTGCTTCTGCTGTCAAGAGAGAACCCTAAGTCAAATCAGAGCCCCAAATTATGTGTATATGGCTCTTGTTTGATGTCTCAGCTTTTTACTATTAATGTTGGTGCCTTTCCTTGGGAAGAAACCTGCCCTTTGTCCTTCAGAAATCATCTTTTTGCTCACACAGTATTGATTACAACTCTGTTTAAAAACAAACCAAACAAAACCTCTCACTTGATGGCATAATTGTGGGTTTCTGTGTGTGCAGGTCCTTTGTGCCAAGTGTCACTTGGGAATCTGCACATGGGGTTTGGCCTCCTTGTGCCCTCAAAGCTGAGGGGATCAGCCAGCTTGCTCTTGAATGGCTGGGTCCTTCAGGATAGTCATGCTGACCTTGCACAACCCTCGACCTCACCTGTATCCAGGAGAGAAGTGGGGGTAGGTGGGATGTCTCCTGTTCAGGTCACTGGACCCTCTCTGCTCACTGTGAAGAGCAGGTTCCACTTCAGGGTTCAGCACATCTGCCCTTTGGACTGGGGATCCCTGTTCCTAAAGGGGGTCTCTAGGAAAGGGTTTGCACGCTGAAGAATCCCTTGATCCATCACCCAATTTCTCAGGGATGTAGAGGGTCAAAACTGATTATGTCCTTGGCTTAACCTTGCTCCTTCTGTTCTTTGCTCAGCTGGGGAGTCCCCTTTAGCATCACAGTGGCTGCTGTGGCTCTGAAGAAGATTGGCTACGATGCCTCCAACGTGTCCGTGGGCTGGTGTTGGGTCAACTTGGATGCAGAAGATCGGCTCTTGTGGATGCTCTTAACAGGGAAAGTTTGGGAGATACTGGCCTATGTGACTTTGCCTGTGCTCTACATTCTCATCAAGAAGCACATTAATAGAGCAGTAAGTATTTTCCTGCTTTTCAGCTGAGGTCACAGACTTGCTGTGTCATTATGTCCTCCCATGCTTTGAAGAGTTTGCTGCATATTTAGCAGCTCCAAGGGCAGGAGTTGCTTCATATGCCCCTGAACTGCCCCCAGTGCTGGGAGCAGCAGTACACCTGGCTGAGGAGCCTGCAGCATCCTTGCACGGTGACTCAGCACAGGAGGAGTGTAAAAAGCCTTTTGAAAACTTCAGGGGTTATGGGACGTGCAGGAGTGAAATGGAAATCCAGTGGTGGGAGTTGAAACAGGACGTGAAGGATGAAGTTGAGCTTCAGTCAGTCTTCCACAGTTCCATTAGCACCAAGCTTGAGGTTGGTGCCTGGACTGCTCTCACCTCTGGTGTTTTAGGGTTTCTAGTGATAGTTTGTGTTCACAAATACCTGTTCTATATGAGCTGCATCAAGCCCCATGAGGAGTCTGGGCACTGTAGCATGAGGCACTATGTACATGTGCAGTACAGGAGACACCCTGTCCCATGAGGGTTTCTGAATTCAGAGGCTTATGTGCTGCCAGTCCTTGTGAACACAAACAATCCAGGTGTCCAGGACAACATTTGGGTTGTAGACGAGTCTAGATTGAGAGGGCAGAAGGAACTGCATCCAGAGATTTTATTGACCTCTAGGCAGCATTAGGGGAAAAAACCCACACACCTGGTTAGATGTCCTAGGAAATGCAAACCCATTTGCCATGGTGAAGCTCCAGCAGTGCTACGTAGGGGTAAGCTCAAATCTGGTGAGGGCAGGATCCCAGAGGGGTTGGGAGGACAACGTGGGCTCAAGCACGTTGTTGGAAGGGAGCTGGAGAGTTGGAGGGGCAGTGGGGAGGGTTTGCTGGTGCCTGTCACCACCACCTGACATAAATCAGGCAGGACGCTGTGTTCCAGCAGCTGTCAGAGCAGTGTGACTGCCTGGAAACATGACCCCCCTCTCCCTGGCCAGGCTCTCCCCCCTCCTGCTTTGCCAGGGACTCTTGGGCACTCGGTGCTCTTTCCCCATCCCTGCACGGAGCGGGGCTGGGAGCCGGCAGCTCTTGCTCAGGTCTCCTAATGGGGGGGCTGGAGCAGCAGCACCCCTGGCCTTCTGGGCTGGAGCATTGCTCTTCCCATCACTGGGGGCTTTGCCCAGCTTGGTAGGCTGCTCACAGAGCCTGTTCAGCAGCAGGAAGCCTCCCACTTCAACCAGGGCTGGCTTTGGCCTCTGTTAATTAATGGTGGGAGCATTTGCAGTAGTGGCACCCTCACAGTGTGAACAGGAGGAGAAGTTAAGGGCAGTAGCTGTTATGGGGGGCACTCAGGGTGTGTATCAGGGGCTTCCCACACGTCAAAGACTGCGTGGGAGGGGATGGGAAGCTGTGTTGAAAGCCCTAAGGCCACCATGCAGTTGTCACTCAGCTCTGGTCTGGAGGAAGGGAAGGTGTCAGGACTGGGAGTACTGGAGCGAGGGAGAATGCTGCACATCACAGTGGTGTGTGCCCCGAAGCCCCGATGGTGGGAGGAATGGTTCTGTGCAGGAGTTCATCTCCTCACCCACATCAATGTGGTGGCATTCAGCATTGTGTCCCTGCAGCCACCATGTGCTCTGGGTACATCCAGTAGCTTCTTACCCCTCCGACCCCTCGATCCAGGGCACACATCCCAAATGTTTGTATTTTTTTGCCTACATGTGCTGCTGTAGAGGTTTGCTGGCTTGCCCAAATCTCCAGGAGCCCGTTGCTGATAGCACATGGTCAGAGATGGGGGGGGATCTACACAAACATGCTGAAGGACTGGTTCACCCAGAACTTGCTGGCTGTGGTAAAGGCCAAAAGTTTGAGTACTTTGAGAAGGATGAGCCAGACTTCTCCCTATATATATGTGTGCTTATATATATATATACCTATATATATATATCTTGAGGCTTTCCCAGACCCTTAGCCATGCACTTACAGAGCTGTAGAGCCAGCAGCAGTGGGGCCACTGGACCAGCAGAAGGATTTTGTGGAGCACCACTTGTTTCATTGTTGTAGGTTGTTATGAGCTGGTCTCTTGGTAACTGTGTAGTGATGTTTGTTAATATAAAGCTTTAGTGGCATGCTGATAAGGGCTGGATATCCTTTATTTGCTACACCTTGGCTTCAACAGGCCTGTTAGCATTAGTGAGGGCAGATTGTGGCTGAGGATGGGTCCACATAACCACGTCCCCGTTAACTTCCCATGGGATGCAAAAAATATAGTTTGCTTTGGGAAGAATCCCTGGAGCTGAGTGTCCAATGTGTGTAGCTTTGTGTTCACGTTTTTGTCTCCCTCCCCCTCTCCATGGAAGCATGCAGCTCTCTCAGAGTATCGCCCCATTCTCTCAAGAGCACCTGCATTTCAGCCCCGGACTTCCATAGCAGATAAGAAGTTGATTCTCATCCCTGTCATCTTCATCATCCTCCGCATCTGGAGCACTGTGAGATTCATTCTGACCCTCTGTAACTCCCCTGCAGTGCAGAATTCAGTCCTGGTTGTCCTACATGTAAGTATTTGCCAGGAAATGCGTTAAAAGGAGGATCTGGGAGGGAGATAAGGCTTTGTTGCTCTTAATATCAATTTTTGTGGCAGGATGCAGCGTGTGCTGGCAAAACCCCATGTGTGCACCAGGCATATCTGCTTCCTGCTGGCAAGTGCTGTCTGGGATGCTCAGCAATTGCTATTTCAGCAGCATCTAGTGGCTACAAGAATAAATGCAATAGGAGCGTTGGGCAATGTAGGGAAAGCAGGCTGAGGACAGAGGTGTTGGGTGTGTGTCCTTCAGCAGGGCTGAGCCTGCCCCTCTCCTACACCGGGGTGTAGGAACGGTGCCCACAACGCCATCTGGTCTGCTTTTGGGTGCAAGGTTGGCTTTTCTCGATCTTTTTTTCTCCTTATTTAGGTGGAAGTGGCTGCCCATCTGTTGGGCAGTACCACAGCCGGTCCAGCATGGTGTTTGCTCTTATCTGGGGAGGGGTGGGGGTGTCCCTGTAGGAACATCAACGGTTAATTCCTCTCTTGTCCTTGCAGGGCATCGGTAACACGTTCCAGGGAGGTGCCAACTGTATTATGTTTGTCCTCTGCACACGGGTGGTCCGGACTCGGCTGGTTTCCTCCGTTTGCTGCTGCAGCTCCGATGAGTGGGATTGGCCTTTGTGGAGATCAAACAGCTACAGGCACCGCCCAGAACCCAACAAAGATGTGCCGGACCCTGAGCGGACAAAGCCCTTGCTCTCCAGCACCTGAACCTGAGCTGCCCACAGCAGCATTTCTTCTTTCTTGGTAAAGACCCAGTGTGAGTCTTTCTGCCTGTGCACAGCTCTGTGATGTGAGGGGTGGGCACAGATCATAGAATCA
>VXBZ01003434.1:357369-376771 GCA_013399135.1 Heliornis fulica
CTCCAGCACCTCAACGTCCTTCTTGAAGTGAGGGGCCCAAAACTGGACACAATACTCGAGGTGAGGCCTCACCAATGCAGAATACAGGGGGATTATCACCTCCCTGGTCCTGCTGGCCACACCGCTCCTGATACAAGCCAGGATGGCATTGGCCCTCTTGGCCACCTGGGCCAGATGTCTGCAGGCAGTCCCTGAGTCTGTCTGCTGCCCTGTCTCCAGCCCATCTTGGTCCTTTGGGGTGAAATCTCTTGCTGCTCTGTGAGCTGGGGTAGCATCTGTTCTTCAGGCGAGTAGGATGAGGAACTGGGCTTAGAGCACTGTCTGTCACCAGCGAGTGCTGAGGAGGAGGAGGAGGAGGAATTAGTGACTCCTCCTGATGTAAATTAACATGAGTGCATTATGTTTCTTCAGTACTGCACAGTTCAGATGTGTTTAGTGTACCCAGTGTTCCTCAGAAGATCCCTGCTGCTGATCATCATGAAGAGTAAATGGAGGATAAGGGATTTATCTGAGTTTATGGAGAAAATCTGTAGTGGCAAAACTACAGGCAGGTTGTGTGCTGGGCATGCTTGGTCACTGGGCAGATCTCTGCTTCTGGTCCTCCCAGACCACAAAGCACCTGACAAACAAAGGATTTTTTAAAAATCAGTTCTTTTTTAATCAGGTTTTTTATTTTAACTTTTAATTTTTTTTATCAGTTGACAATTCTGTTTAATTTGTGTAGCAGTTTTTGCAGGAAGAACAGGAGCCCATGAATTCCTGGGGGAGAGAGGGTGGCTGTCAGGCTCCCACTGCTCCAGGCACCCACCTGTCCAAAAGCTGTTCTTGTTAGTGTAATTTTAGTCCATTTAACAGCTTGCAGAATGCTAAATGATATAGTGATGTCATGGGAATACAAGCAGAGGTGAGTCCTGCCATGTCCTGAATTGAGGGCTTGGCATTAACTGTACTGTTACATTAATATTTAACCCTCCTGGTACACAGGCTGTGTAACCATGGGAAGGTGGAGTCCTAAAGACCTCCTTAGCCTGTTTCATGGGGCTGTAGAGTGGCTCAGCTCTTCAGCATCCATTAGGTCTTTGGAGGGTAAATACCAGCATCTCATCTCTGGTATAGATGACTTCAAGAGGTTTTTGCCTCCTTTCAAAAGGCTTTTTTTAAACTTCTGAAAGCTAAGTAGCAACCTTGGCAGCTCAGCCCTTTGCTGATCCCACGTGGCTTGAAAGAGGATCTGAGTTAAAAACATCTTGCAGGAAGGCAGGATGGTAAATCTTAAATTTTGAGACCTAGAATTGTGTTCCTCTTTTTGGAGCCAGCCCTGAAGAGAGGAAGTACAGTTGTCACCAGCTTGGCTTTAGGGAAAACTAAACACACACAACAAAAAGAACCACTCAACAAACCCTAATCAAAACAGCCCCCTGCTCTGTTTGCCCTTTTTCCATAGTGGAGCTCCAAGAGATGCCTCTGGAGGAATGTGCAGCTCAAGAGAATTAGGTTTCCAGCTCCCAGGGGTTCAGGGAATTATGCTGGTCTGTAAAGGCCAGCTACTGGCAATAGCACTGGTGATGATGCAAGTGGAAATTTTCCAGTTATCCTCATGGAAGTGAGGGCAGAGAAAGAAAAATAGGCAACAAACCCTCTTGGAAGTGTGTTGGTAGTTCCTAACTTGAAGCTGACAGAAGCCTGGATATAAACAGTGATGGGAGTGGTGGGTGGAAGCTCTTGGCTGCTCCTGGCAGATCCTGCTTGGTCTCTGGCCTAAAGTGCAAGTGCTGGGGTGGTGCTGGGGTGCAGCTCTCCCTGCATCCTCAGTTGCTGTGAAGATGTCTCTGAACTCTTTCCTGGCAAGTGTGGATGGGAGAACTTTATCTCTGTTGCTTTTGAAGGTAACTGGGGTTTGGGTACCTGGTTGTGCTTCAGGAATGGGTCCATGATGCCTGTTTGAGCTGAGGCAAAGTGACATCCCTGCAGCTTGAGCCTGTGTCCTGGCTCAGGGCAAGCCTGGGTGAACTGGTTGCAAGAAAGTGGGTCCTGGTTTTTAACTGTGCTTTATTTTGTGCAGGTGTGGGTTCATCATGGAGTCCCACAGAGGGAGATGAAGCCTGGGGAAAAGCACCGCTGGAGTGACTGAGCACAGGGAAGGGATCCATCTTCTCAGCATTCAGACACCGGCTGCTTTGGTCTCGAGTTTTGCTCAGGATCCTCTGGAAGATGCTGTTTGACTGCAGTCCAACTTCCTGGCTTTCTTCCCTTGACTAAAAAAAATCTGAAATTGTTTGGGGTTTTGCTTTTCTGCCTGACAAGGCAAATGTGTTGTGAGTTCTGGGGTGAACAGATACCATGGCAATAGGAAAACCTTAGTAGGTGCTGAATAGGACTATCCTGGGATGGATTTCAGTCCTAGTTGTGTGAGGTCTTCCAGGGAGTTCAACTGGCTCCCATTCTTCACTTGAATATGGACAATGGTGTGCAAACATGCTTGTTCTGTGGCAGTGATGGATGGTTCCTCTTGATGTTTTATTTTTCCTCCTCAGTGGAGTTATCAGGGTTTGCCGCCTCCTGGGGATGTCTGAACTCTGGGACTCCCTTGGTGCTCAGGGATGTGGGATGTACTACCCCAGCTTCCAGCAAGGACAGCCCTTGCTAGCAGTGAGATGGTGCCTGACATGTGCTCTGCACTCCAGATGTCCTCTGCTGAAGCACAGGCTACATCTGTTCTTGCTTTGGAGCATTCTTCAGAGCTGGGCAGGGGATGGTTTTTCATTTGCTCTTTGGAGATGGTGTTTTACCTTATTTACAGCTCCTCACTTGTTTTTTAAAGGTGTTCTCCAACTGCTACAAAATAAAGTTTTATTCTTTACCAAGATGTTTTTCAAGCATGTCGTGATAGGTCTCAGCACCTTGGAGAATTTGGATGAGAAACTGTTGTGGTGAGATCTTCCTTCAGGTTTCTTTTGTGTCTGCCTTAAAGACTAAGACCCATACAGGAGGACAAATATCTTGTACCTGTTTGTAGCCATGTTCCTCACCTATCTTGTGTGTATGTATAGAGATGTGACACTGATGTCAGAACAAAGGGCAGGGGCTGAGCTGTGTGCTGGTTCCCAGTAACCCTTGGGAGTCTCTGAAGCAGAGGTTCAAGTGTGTAAAGTCAGAAAGGGCTGTGTGTGTGTAGGGAGGGAGCAGAGCCTGGGGAGGGGAAGTGAGAAAAGCTGGGTCTGCAAAGAGCAGGGAGGAAACCAGGCTGCACAATGAGGAGGACTTGGAGTGTCTGGAGGTGGAAGTTTTAAGACTGATTGGATAAAATATATAAACCTGCAATGAAAATGTGATTACTGGTTCTGTTCTTCTGAAGAACAGTGATAGAGATGACACCAGAACACTCTAATGCTGCCAGACACACTGTTTGTAAGACTTAGGTTGCATAATGCAAGTCACTCCTGCTGCTCAGCACCAGTGTGGGCGCCTGTTGTGCCTGCGCCGAATTCCACGTGTCTCGTCTGTGCAACCCTGTGGGGAACCGCTGCAATCAATGCAGCGTGGCCTGAGCTGGCAAGAGGCACATCCTGGCTAGCACAGTCAGTATTTCTATTCTGAGTTGAAAAACAAACCCTCAGAGGTCCAGGAGGACAGCGTGGGCACTTCTGCTGAACCAAATGCGGATGGAGATTTAATAGCTGAGCATTCCACCGCTGTATGACACATCTGGGTCACACAACCCTGCCAATAGCAAAAGGACCAGATGGTTTCCAGACCAGATCATGATATGGTAAGCTTACAGATCTGTCTGCTCCTTTGTTTTCATTTTGGAGATGCATCTGTGGGTCTTCTGAGATGGTCTTTGAGAGCAGCAGTGGGAAAGGTTGGCAGGATGCTACCTAAGCATTGCTTTTGTGCAGCAAAAATAGGGTCTCATCTAATTCCTAGTCCCAGAGCCTCATGTTTGTTACCATTTATTAGCAGAGAGTGATTATTTATCCAGCAACCCTGTTAGCTCTGGCTAGGGGATTGGACTGCAACATCTACCTTGTGCTTAATTGGCGGGAAGCCATTTATGCAGCTGATAAAGCAGTATCTGAATACGACTTATTTGCAGGCAAATGATTTATTCTCACATTATTGTTTCACCTTGAGACCACAGTTGTAGCTCAGGACTTCATACTGAAGTAGCCTTGACTGAACATACAATTCTTCCCAAAATGCAGGTGAACAGGCTGCTAATGTCACTTCTTTGGACACATACTGGGGGATGTCTCTTCATAAGTGTCCTTTCTGCAAGCATTGCAGTCGGCATACTGCTGCATGGCTGACTGCCAGCTCCTAATCTAACCACAGCTTTTGTGTACCTCACTGCTAATGTTCTCCAGAAGATTGATTCTCCTGGAAAATAATGCTCCCCTTGTAATTAGTTCTTACAAAGATGCCAGGGTTTCATAGGATCCATATCTGAGCTCAGACATTGTGCTGAGTGTAATTAGTTCCCTGCACACATGCATGGGAGCTCTTACCATGTGGTGGACAAGTGCAGAGGAGGGAAGATAGAGGTGTCTTAAAGCCTCCAGGCAAATGCATTCTGGGATGAAGAGCAGGTTCAAGAAGTTTAACCTGTGCTGTAGCTGAAATTGAAAATGTGCTTGTAAAACACCTGTGAAATTGGCTCGCTGTACTTGTTACTGGCTCTATTCTTCTCCCAAGTCCAACAGGATCTCAGGCGTTGAAATTACGGCCCTGCAATTCCTTTGAAAGTCCAAGAAGTTAATTCACTCTCCTGTCTCCCTTCATTGATCTCTTCCAAGATGATCCCAGTGTCAGTTTCTACCTTATGGATGTTATTACCAGATTCTTGCTGCTGTTGGCAAATATTTAAAGTATTCTGCTGCCTTAAGTAAATATTTACTTGGATGAAGAACTTGTGTTGGCAAACATACATGTCCTGTTTGATTTCTGTGTGCCTCAAGATTATGTCTTCAAGTTCAGGGAAGGAGTTTAAAGGACATGATAGAGAATTCCCCTTTGTTGTAATTAATGAGTATCAGAGTAGTTGTCATTCTGCCCAGATCTCCCAGAAGAATCATTCTTGTCTTTAAAGAAGAGAAATTTAATGGAAGAATTTTGTCCTTGGCAGCTTCCTCACCTGTGGGCAGAATGGTTTGCTTTCCATTTCCCTTATTCTGGCCCAAGATCTGTAAAAGGGAGAACTAAACTAGTTTCTGGGTGAGCTGTGACCTGTCCTGTTTGGTTTGGGGTGCTTTGAGCAGTGTTGGAAGGCGGCACAGGAAAAGCTGAGGTAGCTCAGTGTGTAATGTCAGCTGGCCATGCTCTCTCAAGGGGAGGAGAAGGGAGAGAAAGATGAGCTAAGATGGGTGAAAGATGGGTGATATGAATATTCTGATTTGTCTCTCCCTTCAGTTAAGACACCATGTGATAGGTGGGATTATGATGCCGGAGTAGGTCTGAACAGACACAGGAGTGTCCTCGAGGTGTGATCCCATCTGTATGTCCTAGCAAACAGGATCCTCCAGGACATTGCCTTACACAAATGCAATAAAAGGCACTTGACAAGAAGTCTAGGGACCAAGTTCCACTCCCTTGAAAGCAAGGGGACTCTCTCCACCTTCCTATCTCTAGACCAGGATACTTTCACCTGCAACTGGTCGCGGAGTGTTCACGTGAACATCTGTTGCTCAAGAGGATGCGTTTTCCCAAACCGGCTGTTAAAGATCGACAGACCAATAACAGAAAGGTTTGGTTCCAGTTCCTCTACCTGCTCGAAGTATCTGTGAACTTTGTGTTTCTCTGATAAACTTCAGAAGCTGTAGTTGTTCATTAACCAAGTCCTGTACCGTTCAAAGTAGCCTCGTAGTGTGGGAGGTTAATACCTTGTATGCCTTGTGTGCGGAGGGAGGGGAACGAACGTGCTTTGGGGGGCAAACAGCCCATTCTGTGCACTGCCAAACCCACAAATCTGAGAGGATGAACCTGTTCTCTGCGAGCTGCACAAGTGCCCTGAGCAAGTCATTCCATGCGAGGTAGGACAAGGAGCAGCATTTCAGCCCGAGGGCAGCTACGCAGTTTGTGGCCACAGGAGGGTTAACGTGGTTCAGTTATCACTGGCCCGTGGCAAGAACTATCTCTGTTGCCAGGGCTGCTCCCACAGATCTCCCCATTTTCACAGGAAGACAGCAGTCACCAGGCAGCTTCTCTGGCTGTGTGGTGAAGGAGCAGCAGCTCTATTGCTACGGGTTCATGTCATCCATTTATGTATAGGTGGGGGAAACCAGCTCATTTAGCAGCTTTTGCAACAAGTCTGCTCCTCCTAGTTGGACAGATGAGCCTGATTCCCCTGTAGTTAGGCACCATCTCTCTCTTGAGTCAGGGTCTGGCAAGAGAACATCTGAACAAGCAGCGAGAGGACTTGAATGAGGAGAAGAAATAGAAGACACGAGGGGGTTACACAGAGCAAGAACATGATTGCACCAATTTCAGCTAACAGAGCCTGTCCCTCATTGGACATCTTCTGAAGAGCCACGGGGGAATCTTCTGCGTGGGGCATTGCCATCCCCTGCCCTGTCTGTTTTGGGTACAAAAGGCCGCGCTCGACATCTGTGGCTCAAACACCGAAATGAAGCTGAGAGGACAGAAGCAGGAGAGCTCTGCCAGCGATGATGGTTCAAAGGGGGTAAGTGTGCTGGGCTCTGCTTCCAACCTGAGTTTCCAACCCTTGGGAGAGCTCTGAGATGAGCTCCTGGAGCTCCTGAGGAGTATCAGGCAGCGCCTATTTGGCTGGTGAAAGGGTAGATGCTTCACGTGGGAGCGGAGATGAGCATTGGGGCATAAAACCTCGCAGACATTAAGGCTAATGGTAACCTAATTACATGTCTGAATGAAAAATGACTTTATTGATGTATCAGCAGAGCTATATTAGTGAGCTATAACAAAAAATATACCCTAAAACACTTCAGTCGACACAGCAGGGTCTGTGGACTGAATAGTGACTAAAATATTGTGAAAACCATGTTCCTTGTACCCCTGAGGACTGTGCCCCCACAGACATGGTTGGTGTTTGATCGTGGTCCAGATGGCAATTTCACCCCCGTTTAACTGCAGCGCGCTCCTCTTGCACCCCATGGCCAAGCTGCTTGGATAGGTTCTAATTGGCTTCTCAGGCAATCGGATTAGATCCATAAACAGCTTGATCCCAAAATGTGGGAGGCAGAACAGGCCAGCATGTGAAAGCAGAACAAATGAACGGGAAAGGGGTTTTGCCTCTGTGTAAGGCTTACCCGGGCTGATACCCTGTGCTACCTCACTATTAGATTTGCATGTTGGATAAAGAATTATTCCATACAGCTATTTGCCCTGTGGGATGGTGTTTTGAGAATGATAGCTTTAAAAATATTCATCATCCAAATGATCCATCAATACCAGGAGAGAGCAGAATGAATTACGATAATGAGTGTGTGCAAATCAAGCAGAGCAAAGAGTTATAATGGAAACAACCCATTTAGCTTTATACAGTAATAAAAAGTGAAAAACATGGAAGGCAAGTCTTGGGGTATTTCTGTACTTTCAGTGAATGCCATTCATGTCTAAGTCAACCCTGCCTACCTCTAAGGTGGTCTTTGTGTGTTTTCTTTCCCCTCTGCAGAAAATGACTCTGTTGCTTGCCCTGGTAGCCCTGGTATCTGCCTTTGGATCTTCCTTCCAGTACGGCTACAACGTGTCTGTGATCAATTCTCCAGCGCCGGTAGGTTGGACCCTGGAGTGGACCATGATTAAGGGGTTGGTTTACAATCAAAACGGGGCAGGAGCATTAAGGGTGTCTGTGGGCAGATGCTTGTGCTTCCCCATGCTTTGAGTTTCTGGGTGCCTGGTGAGAAGTGGCTCCCCAGGAAGGGAAAGGGGGGCTGCTAGGGGGTGTAATGCTTTGGTTCAGACTTTGTGCCCAGCAGAAACAGGTGAAGAGTGATGTCTTCCCTCTAGAAAAATGGGAAAATCCTCTAAGGAAGGATAACTTGTAGCTAGTTATCCTACTGTTCTCTTACAAGCTAGGACTTGTATCTAGTCCAGCCTTCTCCATCCCTCTCTGACATTGATTTTCCAGCTCAGCCATTCTGTTTTTCATAAGGACATTTGCCTAAAGCTTTGTGGTATTTGTTGTTAACAAGCTTTTACAGCACAAAGCTCTTCCTTTCAGTGTTAAACATGCTCTGCATTTCATTCCAGTACATGCAAGACTTTTACAACCAAACCTACATCGACAGGAATGGAGTGCCTATGGATGATGGCTTCCAGAGGCTGCTCTGGTCTTTTACAGTGTCCATGTACCCTCTGGGCGGCTTCTTTGGGTCCCTCCTGGTGTGGCCTCTGGTCAACAATTGTGGCCGGTACGTGACAGTGGTGTTTAAGATCCTCCATCAGTTTGCTGGGTTCAGATAAGACTTGCCTCACTGGTCACTCCAGCTCAGCAAACCCATGACTATGTCATGCACACCTTGATTGTGAAGCAGATGAGCTGGTGATTAGATGCAATATGTGTGATCTACCACATGTAGAAGAACAGATGTGGTTTCTCTGTGGTCAAGGCCAGGCTGTGGGCTGGGCACTGAGCCAGGTAGGGGTGGTAAAAGTCCTGGACTGGGAGCTGAGATCAGACCCAGCTTCTGCTGCTTGGGCTTCCTAAGGAACTTCAGGCTTTCTTTTCCTTGAAGCCAGAAAATGGGACAACTGCAATTTTCTCTTTGATTAATCTTTGGGATGGTGATGCATGAGAGTTTTAGACAGTATAGCACCAAGGGCATCAATCCAGAAAAAATAAACTGAGTCTGTCTCCTTCCCCGTTGCTTTGCAGAAAGGGTGCATTGCTGATAAATAACCTTTTCTCCATTGCTGCTGCAATCCTTATGGGAACCTCTGAGCTAGCAAAAACCTTTGAAGTAATCATCGTTTCACGTGTTATCATGGGAATATATGCTGGTAAGTGAGAGATTGGGTAGTAGAGGGAGAGCAATAAGTATGTTCTTGGCTATGTAAAGGGTTTTTATTCTCACAACAAATGGTTTCACAGGCAGCACATTTTAGCTGCACATAGGCTTAAAAATACCGAATGTGCTTGATGTGCAGATGATTTGTCATCTGCAAGTTGCAGAATGTACAGATGATTTGTCATCTGCAAGTTGCAGAAGTACTGAAGGTCTCTAGTGTGGCAGTGAGCCTGGGATTTAAGGGATGCAGAGGAGGTGTGTGCCTGTAAACACAGCTCTCCTCTGCAATAAACATCTGCTGGGCACTGGAGTTCCAAGAGCTGGGAAATCTGCTGCTGATAATCTGTTTTCCCAGACATCTTAAAGCAGATAGCCTGGCTTTTTTGTTTGTTTTCACTTTTTAACATAATCAGAAACAGAATAGTCCTTCTAAGTCAAAGTCATTGCAGATAATGCCAGATCAGTCCTGGAGCTGATTGTCCTTCCTGAAGGAGATAAGAAATGTCAAAAGGTGAAGCAAAGGGTTCAGAGCTGGTGCTGGTGTAAATGGCTCTTAGTGCTACAAGCCCTGGGATGGCTGGGTGCTCTGTGCACAGAGCCAGGCCCATAATGGTCCTAACAGCATTTGGGCTCACTTAATTGGCTTTGGGGTAGTGAGACTGACATGATCCGTGGTTTATTAGTGAGTTGGGATATCCTGTGAAGATAAAAAGAGAAGACAAGCAACTGATTTAGGAAAACTACTTAATTTGTAACATGCAGCAATTGCAATGGGTGAGCTGAGGCAGGAAATCTATCCAGTCCGATGGTTTTGTTTCGGCTCTTGATTCTAAGTCTGGCAGCTGCTCTTAGCATCAGTTCTCTGAATAGATATCAAGGGACCTGTTAGGTGTGACCCCTCTTTCTAGTTATTTATAACCAACAAGAATCTGGACTGGCTGTTGGCCTGACTTGCCCTTTGCAGCTTGATCTTGCTTGATCCATGGACAGTGTCTGGTGAGGGAAGCTGCTGAGCCAAAGCAAGGCAGCCTGCTCTGGACCTGGCAGGATCCACGCTTTGCCCATCCTTCTGGTGCTGGCAGAGCCCTGTTGAGAGCCCTGGTGTGTGCAGGGCCCCTCTGTGAAAGGCTGATCAGCATAGCTCTGAACTGGTAGAAACGCTCAGTGACTTGGATGCAGTAGTCCAGGAGTCACCACCAATGTGTTTTAATCTGGGCAAATAAAAGGCAGGTTACAGTGTGAACTTCAAACACTGAACCTTGTGAGTTGAGTTTTATGAAGTTGCTTAAATACTTGTTTTGTGCCTTTTGGCTTTCAGAGAACAGTTTGATCATCACTGTAACTCCTGAAGGCCCTTTAGAGATGTAAGATAAAGGTCTTGTGGTCACTTGACCCCATGTTTGGGATTTGCACACCAGGATTTACAGCATGAACGTGGGAGCTGGCAGCTCTCTGGGGTGACTGTGGGTAACCATGCAATGTTCCTCAAAATAACCTGTGTCCTTAGTGTCCAATTAGAGTAGAAATGCCCATTCCAGCGTGCTAGCTGGAAGATCTCAAGCTAGCAAAGCTCTCCACAAAGCATTAGTGAGCAGTTCAAGCAATGGTGAATTTTTAAAAGCCAGCACAAGTCACATCCTTCCACCCTCACACCAGCTTGTTTGGAGACTAATTTCTTGTCCTGTTCTAGAGGAAGTATAAATTCCTCCCTTACACTTTGTTTCCCATCCTGAAGCAGGACACAATTTTTATTTGTGTCTATTATGTTGAAGTACTTGACAGACCTTTCTGGGGAAAAAAGCTACTTTTTAGAAGATGAATGCTGAGAGTTCCTAGAACTTTTGCCAGCTCCAAAGGCAAGACAGGCTGCCCCTGTCCTTCCTGGACTCCTCAGATGCTTTGCTGCTGAGCAGTTAAGAAGCTAGGTGCTCAAAACCCCAGAAGATGGGCAGGCTGCACTTTCAAGGCACATTGTGCACACAATCTGTTCCCTACTATATTTATTTGAAATAAGTGAAACAATACAGGTTCCTTGAACTCCAGCATGGGAATACCTCTGCAGTTACCCACAGAGATGATACCTCTCTAGGATTTAAGATATGTGAGTGTAATATTGACAGCCTTGGCAAAGGGACAGCATTTCTTATGAACAACGAGGTACTGGGACAATCTTCTTCTCTAATGGCTTCCAAAGAAAGCCAGATTCTGTGGAACCTTTAGCAGTTATGGATTTGGTATCTCTCCACCTACTGAGTGAACCAATGCCCCGTGGTTTTTGTCCAATGTTCAACTGCAGAGTGAGGGAAACATACACAGTGTAGTCACTGGCTAGAAGATGACATTAGATGTTCAGCTGGAGCAGAAGGGTTTGAGTGTAAAGTTTCTGTGAGTCCTGTGGTCCAGCAGCAATCACTTTGGTCTCATATGGGGGAAAGCATCTTACTGAAGATGGTGAGTGTGCTGATACCAGCTGTGTGACTAACATTGTTCTCTAACTACTAGGTCTGGCCTCCAATGTGGTTCCCATGTTCCTTGGAGAAATCTCCCCCAGAAATCTGAGAGGTGCTATTGGGGTGGTGCCCCAACTCTTCATCACCATTGGGATCCTTGTAGCTCAGATCCTTGGGCTCAACAGCATCCTTGGGAATGCCGAAGGTAAAGCCCTGGCTCAGGACTTCTCTGCCGGCTGTGCTGAGGAAAGATTTCTCACAGTTGTCATCTTGTCTCGCTTGTCACAGGCTGGCCTGTGCTGCTGGGGCTCACTGGGATCCCATCTGTAATCCAGCTCCTTATATTGCCCTTTTTCCCTGAGAGTCCCCGATATCTGTTGATACAAAAGGGCAATGAAGAGCAAGCACGAGAAGGTACAGCATCATCTGTTAATGAAAGGGGAGGTGGAATGGGACAGGTTGGACAGTGGGACACAATGAAGTGAGTGTGAAATCCTTCACTGATATGTTGCTGGTGGCTGGAGTTGCTGCAGTGTTGCTACATTCCCTGTGTATGCAAATCCCTGACTTCTCCTCAGGGAAGCACTGCTGTCTGTACCTTACCTACTGCTCTGGCTTGATCTGAAGCAGGAGAGCTACTGTAGACACAGTCTCTGGGGTCCATAACTCGCCTTTCTCTCCCAACCAGCCCTGCAGAAGCTGAGAGGTTGGGATGATGTTGATGATGAGATCGAAGAAATGCGCCGAGAAGACCGCTCAGAGAAGGAAGAGGGACATTTCTCTGTGCTCAGCCTGTGCACCTTCAGAGGCTTGCGATGGCAGCTCATCTCCATCATCGTCATGATGATGGGCCAGCAGCTCTCTGGGGTTAATGCGGTGAGTGGGAAGGCATGTGGGTAGCACAGGGACTTTGGAGTGGATGATGTAGGGCAGAGCTGACACAGAACCCCTTCATCAGGGATGCTGCTTCTGCACCAGGCTGTGGTGGGTTGACCCTGGTCATGCTGTCCTGTTAAGGACAGTTTTTAGAGTAAGGTGCTTATGCCTGGATCCAAGCACCAATATCTGCAGAAATGAAAGGAATCAGTTCTCAGGCTTCTGTGCACCAGTTACAGGGTATAAAAGGAGCTACAGTGGGATTCCTGTCTTCTGCCTTTGGCCACATATAAACAGAGCTGTGGTTTTGCTGCAGGTCTTCTACTACGCAGACAGAATCTTCCAGTCGGCAGGTGTGGAGAAAAACAGTGTTCAGTATGTCACTGTGTCCATAGGTGCCATCAATGTCGTCATGACTTTGCTTGCTGTAAGTTTCTATTAGGGCTCTTCAAGTTCTCTCTTGTCCAGACCCCCTCCTCTGTCACTGTTTAAATTGTTATTTATACAACTGATGCCCTGCACTGTCCCTTGGTTGAAGGTGGCTGTGTTAAAGTGATAAATTATGATGATTGTTCACATGCCTCAGGAGTTTCTAATCTGTCTCCATTTGCTGCCACCTCTTCCATTTGCTGCCCAGTATCACCATGTAGGGCTTCCCCACAGTTCTGACTGGGACTGGGTGCTGAACGATGGCCTGTGTGTTTTCTGTGTCATTGACATGTCCAGATTTTGCAGTTCCTGGGTGATTTCATGCCCAGAATCCATCAGTAGATGGTTGAAATTTCACTGAAGCTCTTAAAAGGCAAAAACTACCTTAATTAATTTTGCTGGAATAAGTGGTGTTTCCCAGTTATCTGGTCTCTCACCCCTTTCTGTTTCTTTCAGGTTTTCATTGTGGAATCCCTGGGGAGAAGAATCCTCCTCCTTGCTGGCTTTGGGCTGTGCTGTGTCTCCTGTGCAGTGTTAACTCTGGCCCTCAATCTCCAGGTGAGTGCTTGGGTGGCTCAGGTGATCCTACCCATGCCTTTCTGGACCTTCCAGAGGCCCAGCCAGGGGTCCCTTTTGAGGTTGCTTCTACACCAGGGTGGTAAGGAGACAGTATGAAAGGTGTCTGCACTTGTATATATACCTACAGTAAACCCAGGAAAGGTTACTATCCTGCTCCTCTGAATACTACCTCTGTTACACCCAGTTGCATCCAATTGTTGGAAGCAGGGACCGTCCCCAGGCTGTGGTGGTTGTGGGTAAATATGGACGTACCTGGCAGTGGAAGGTGACACTGGCTTTGCAGTGCTTTTAAATCTTGACTACATGTAGTGCCTGGAATATGTTGGTGATGGTCAGATGGAACCACATCTAACCTGTGATTAAATTCTTCACAGGCCACTGTCTCATGGATGTCTTACCTCAGCATAGTGTGTGTCATTGTTTACATCATCGGACACGCTATTGGAGCTAGTAAGTATTTTAGTTTTAGTTTAGTCCAGTCTCCCCCAAGTGCTGGGTAAAGCCATGATCAAAAGCTTTGTGGAGCTAATTCAAGGAGTTCAAAGTTTTCTGCATGGCCATGCAGCTTGTTGAGTGTCAGCTAGGCTTATGTTCCAGCAACTTGTTGGCTCTGACCATGAGGCAGGGGAGCATCCAGCTTTGGAGAAGAGAAGCCAAGGCACGACTGTGCTGTGCCTGAGATTTCCCCAGTACATCTGGAGGATATGCTGAGGTCCTGAGCCCTACCAGCTGGGCAGAGACGCTGCATGCTTGCAACAGGTAACAAATGAAATTAGAAGCAACTCAAACTGTATATGAGGCCTTGCAGTTCGCTTTGCAGAAAGGAGGTGTGGACATTGGAAGTGCTTTGTCCTGACTTGGCTTTTTAGTGTGGTAGAGTTGTCTGTTTAGCTTGGAAAGCCCTGCCAGACCCTTCCTGGATGCAGCAATGTGGTTTGGAACCTCCTGTAGAGGATTTGCTGGTAGATAGGATTACATGCAACCTTTCCTTTCCCATTTATGCCACTGGGCAGACTGATGTGCCAGGACAGGGAGGCTGCTGGTGGGCGAACACTGGGCCAGCTGGACCTGTGACCTGACCCAGTTCAGGAGAACATGGTCTGGTTCTGCTTGACCATGCTGCAGGGTGGCAGGTCATGGGCTTGAGGGCTTCTTCCACGAGCCATATTTCCAACACCTGCACATGTTGGGGTGTTGCTCTCTTGTTTTAAGAAGCAATCACTTGCTTCGTGGCTGCTCGTAGGCTGCTCTCTGGAGAGACGACAGTTTGTGTTTATGACCTGAAGTGTTCATGACCTTGAGTGGTGCAGGAGATAAGTTCATAACGAAGGTGTGGCCTTAGGAGAGAAGAGGTTGATTGCTGTGTGTGAGCTTGGGAAAGACATTTGGTCACCTTGCTTTTCTTGTGGTATTTTTTTTATTTGATTTATTGGGTGTTCATAAATCACTGTCTGCCACTGAAATGAACACCGTAATCTAGAAATGAGTGGGGGAATTGCCTTTGGGATTTCCAAATGTGCAACTACCTTGCAGGTCCAATTCCCTTTGTGATGATCACCGAGATGTTCCTCCAGTCATCCCGGCCTGCAGCGTTCATGGTGGGTGGGTCTGTGCACTGGCTATCCAACTTCACCGTGGGGCTTGTGTTCCTCTACATGGAGGTAAGATGTGATCACACAACAGGGCAAGGCTGTGGCTTAGAAGTAGTATTTTCAGCCCTGAATTAAGAGAGACAGTTTAATACTGAGAGCTGTGAGTGCCCAAGTTGGCATATAGGATTACCAACTAAGGGCAAGAAACTGATGTTAATTGGTGGGTTTTTTATCACATCTGTCTGTTGCATATACTTTAAAAGCAAGCAGTTATTTTTCCAGCAAAAGAGTGCAAATTCTTCATCTTCCCTTGCAGCCAGTTGTAGCTTTTGATCTCTAGGTCTGCAGTTCAATCTGATTCCCAGCAGTAGTAACCCATAAATTGCTGTGGTTGCTGATTTTAGCATGTGCAAAGGGAGCTGGTGAGCTTAGTTTGATTGAAGCATCAGACCCTCTCCCTCCTTTGCCTGTAAGTCTGTGATGGCTTGCAATAAATCCACAGTGGTGGCATGAGAAGACAGAATCTAGAATCAGCCCTGACTTCTAGTAGTTGTACTTAAAATATGTGTACATCGCTGTGGCTGGGTTGGGAGGGGTGCAGGGGAGGGGTGTGTGGGCTTTACATCTATTGCAGGTTTCAGCATATCCAAACTCTGTAATGTACACAACTGGAGTATCACTGGAGGCATGTAAAAGACATGTAGATGTGATGCTCAGGGTACAGGGTTTAGTGGTGGACTTGGCAGTGCCAGGTAAATTGTTGGACTTGGTGATCTTAAAGGTCTTTTCCAACCTAAACATTGTAGGATTCCTCTGATTTCTGCTCTTCTTTCATCATCCTAGGCTGGACTGGGTCCCTACTGCTTCCTCATCTTCTGTGCCATCTGCCTCGTTACTATGGTTTACATCTTCTTTATTGTTCCTGAGACTAAGAACAAAACCTTCATGGAAATCAACAGGATCATGGCCAAGAGGAACAAGGTGGAGATTCAGGAAGACAAAGAAGAGCTGAAGGATTTCCGTGTCATCCCAGGTGGGCAGGCAGAGAAGAAAGTCTCCAGCAGTGAGCTGTGACCCAGTTCCATGTTTAGCCTGGCCCAGACATTTTTCAGGATGTGTTTGGCAGGAGAACAAATACTTCAATTTGTTTCATAGTGACCTTTATTGAGACTTTCTGCAAACTTCCTGCAGCAGGAGCTTCCAAATAAGCTGTTGTGTCTTGAGAGGGTTCTCGTTGCAAGTAATTAACAGGACCTTTCTGCTTCATGTCATAGCCACTGACAAGGTGACAAGATACCACCCATTCATGGTATCTGTCACAGGGAAAGGGCAACATCCTCAGTTCCTGTGAGCAAGTAACCTATGTCATAAGGTGATGTCCCTGATGTCCAGACCAGCAGATCCCAGGTGACACAAGCCAGGGCTGGGGTTTGGTCAGTCATGTGCAAGGAGTGCACATGACTGACCAAACCCTCATTTGTCTATTTGAGGGTCCAGCATGAGTGAAGCCAGATCTTCAGTGTTATGGGGTAGAGAGAGTGCCCATTGTCCTGAGGTACTTTGCTAGATGGGCTGATAACACCGTTTATGTTGTCAACTCTTGTCCTTGTGTGCTTCAAAAGACTGTGTATCACCATAGCCTCACCCCCAGCCTGCTCACCCAACTTTCTCCTTCAAATCAAACCTGGTCCTCAACTGTCCTTCCAAACTGCATTCATGATTAGGAATCATAGAATCATCCTGACTGATGCTTATTTCCACCCAGTTTATCCCCATTTGTTCCAGTGACACTCTAGACTTTGAGCTGCTGTGCTCATTTCACTCCTGAGCGTTTACACTTCAGTTGCCAAAGAGCAACAGTCCCTCTTCTAATCCTTCAGTAACCCCCATATTCCTACTCTGTAAGAATTCAGCTTGATTCCAGTGCAGTGGGCTACAGGTTGGAGCCTGTGTTTGCAAACATGTCCAAATCTCCTGTTAGTGTCTCAGTTTTTGAAATAATTCACCTCTCAGGAACTCAAATAAGTCTCTAGATGGCTTAGACCTTGGTCCTTCTACTTGTTTCTTGTTGTGTCCCCAAAGGGCACCATTCCATTTGATGGATAAATTGGTTTGGAAGAGCTCCGAGTCTGAAGGACTAGTACTGTCAGATGAAATTGGAGCACACACTGATAAAAATGTAGGTTTTCTTAAAGTATTTATTAGTTTAAGGGGTCTTGGGGTTAATTATGGTATCATCTAATATGGGGAAATTAAAATTCATTAATTGAAAGGGTCTCCTTTGACCAAAGAGAGGCTCTTTGCATGTAGGGAGGTCTGTGTATGGGGTCCTAAATCAAACTCTGGGGAGGAATGTGACAGAGTGCTGGACTGTACCAAGTTCTGCTCTGGTCTTTTCTTCCCTCCCACTGATGGAGGCTTTGCTCCCATGGAGAACTGGGCTGGGACAGTAGCAGGTGTATAATGAGCCTCTACAAAGCAGAATGAGCAACGAGCACATAACAGGTTTTTCTCGGTTTCCTCAACAAGCAGTTTGGAGTCTTCTAATGCTTTAAAAAATAAAAAGTGGTGGTTACTGACAGCTGGTGTCAGACTCCAGAACCACTCCCCCGAAGAGGGTCATGGTGGTTTCTCCCCATGCTATGATATCTCCCTTCAGTTGCCCTGGTTTGCACAGTGCAAGTGCCCGAACGTCTGCAGGTCTGAGAACTCGGCTCCACAGGTTCACATGAGTCATCCACCCTGCAAAGCTGTTGGAGAACGTCCCAAGAAGAATGTCTCTATCTTTCCCAAGGACAAGCATCCCTCCAGGCTGGCTCACATACCCCTTCTGAATACTCCTTGCTTCCCCAGCTGCTCCATTGACCCACAGGTTTGCTGTTCCAGACTGGGAGTCCCATGCCATGCAGTAGTGCAGCCAATCTTGTGCCTTGTGGTACAGGGGGAAGCTGATGGAGTGGCCTCCTATCCACAACCCCACATCTGTGCCCACTGTCATCACGAGCTCGTTATCCCTCTCCCGAGTGGAGTAGGAAAGCACCGTCTGGCTGCCGGCGTGCTGGGCTTTGGTCCAGAAACACAAGGTGAGGGCTTGGAGGGACATATCATGGAGGGGATGAACTGTCACAATACTCTCAATGTTTTCCACAGGGAAGTAGAAAGCTGGAAAAGGGGTGGATCTAATACCTGAAACAACCAAAAAGCCAGTTGTTAGGAGCTGCTGTGCCTGTAAACCATCCCAGATCCTGAAGAATACACCCACAGGAACTTTCAAGGCTGTGGCAGTCAGCGCTGTCTTGAGCCACGGTTACTGGCATGTGCCCTCCCAACAGGGAAGGGGCTTGAAATGATGAAAAGCTTGGCTCCTTCACTCAACTGTTTGAGGAGATCACTTTTTTCCCCACCCTCTTCCTTGTTCCTCATCTTGTGTAAAATAGAGACAGTTATTATTTATCCTTGGGGAACATGATCTTAAATCCCTGTGTCCTAAGAGTGTGTTTACGTGTTGCAGGAGAAAGCTGAAGCTGTTGTGAGAGTAGCTAGATCAGGGCTGGCATTAATAATGCTGTAGATTGCAGCATTTCCATCAGCAGGGCTCAATACTGGGACCAAATTCTGCCTGCATGTATCTGTACCAAACCTGTTAATGGTTTAGCCCTTCAAGGACAGCAGGTCTTGGGCTCTTTGTCCATGGAAGGTAAGCTGGCCTCCAGAATAAATGTGCATTTCTTACCTTTGTGGCTCACACCATTCACTAGCTCTCTCTTCATCTCTTGGAGCTGCATCTGGATTTGCTCCAGCCCCAGGTAGAATTCGTTTGTATGGCATTGTTCTAGAGCAAGCAGACAGCTGGATTTACAGGGGGGCAGGACCTGCACACGGTAGACTTTCTGCTTTCTGGTTTGTAGAAGAGGGTTTGGGGAAAACATTTGTTTTCAAATGCAGTGTCTCACCTCCATATGTTTCTGCTGTGGTTGGTGTGCCTCACCATGCAGACGGCAGACATGCCTGAACCCAGTATTCTTGTGTGGTGCCATATAGCACCACTTATATATGCCCACTGTGAGTGAAACAAGGGGCTGGCACGACACCTACAGCCACCATTGCACCATGAGAAGCAAGATGTGCTGGCAGGGGGAGGGGGGAAAGCCACACGGGCCATCTCCACCAGCTTCTCCTGCAAAGGGTGGTTTCCACCATGCCTAACATAAGTGACTTGCAACTCAACTCCTTCCACCCAGGTGTCTGGGGAGAGCTTGAGTCCTGCCTGCTGAGCCCCTTTACCTTGGGTGGGTTCGAAGGAGGACTCGACCACCCTCCCGTTGAGGGGCTGAGCATGCCGGTAGTCGTTGCGCAGCGTCTTGTTTTGCCAGTCCAGCAAGGTGCTCTCCAGGAGGCTGATCTGTGAGCAATGGAGGGTTGTTACAGAGGGCAACAGGGGCAACAGTTTTGCTGGGAAGCACGGTGCAGGTCCTGCAGCTCAGGACTCAAC
>VXBZ01003434.1:379165-395390 GCA_013399135.1 Heliornis fulica
GCTTCTCCTGCTTGCCCCTGCATTGCTGCTTGTAGGCTGTCTGGGCTGCAGCTTCCCATCTCCCTATTGCCCAACCTGCAACACACCCTCCCTCCATCCCTCTGCACTCACAAGTACCTCTGCGAAGTATCTCATCCCATCTATGGTGTGTTCAGAGCCGCTGGTCTCCAGGTCCAGGCCACCCCAGTGCAGATGCATCTGTACAGCTGTGTAGAGGCCTGGGAGCCCTCTGGAGATGTGCATGGTGGGTGGCAAATAAATCTCAACTGGATAAAAACAGAAACAGCAAACCAGCCAAAGGTGCTGCAAAGAAAAACTAGGATTCAAGGGCACTACTGTTTGTCTTGGCAGCACCAGTGGTTTGGGTGCTGGTGCTGGACATTTAGCTTTAGGGCCCAGGTGCTGTTTGAGTGAGAAGGTTCAGGAGAGCCAAAGTAGTTCTCTGGCAGGGGAAAGCCCAGAGACCCAAAGTTTCTTTGGCTGCATGTGGGGCTCTCCTGAGAGGTTTTATGGCCGCTCAGATTTGTCTTTACAGCACCTTGAATTTAATAAATATGCCAAACCTTGTAGTGAAAATGGAGAATTGTCCAAATGAAAACCCAAATCCTAATGAAAACCCATATTATGGAAAAAAAATTAACTACCTTTGTAAAATATGTATTGTTCATTAGTCATTGCTTGGGTTGGTGAGAAGTTTCTTTTGGCTGCAAACTGTTTATAGAAAAGCTGAAAACGTGTTTCCTTGTATTATCCCAAAGAGTCTGGAATGAGGAAAAAACCTCATCTACCTTTTTACTTATAATCCCTGCTGACTTCCTGCCACAATTAAGGTTATTTACTTGAAGTACCTCACTGCAGTTTGTATTCTGCAAAACACAGCCAGAGAGCTCAGTGTTCTGAGTTTATGGGAAGCTCAAGTCTTCTCGAAGATATTTCATCAAATATTTTGCTGAAAGAATGAAGGTAAGTAGTGGCCTAGTTTGCTTCTACTTTCACCTGTGTGAAGTGTGTGTATGTAAAGAGTATAACTGCACTGAGCTGGAAGTGCCTTACTCCTGCTTTGCTCTAGTTTTGCCAGGCAGTGGGCTTTAACCTACAGCTATCTGTGTGTCTCTGCACAGATGTGGTAGGTGCAATTCCTTGAGAGAGACTCTGCACTAAGGCAAATGGGCTTCATCAGGTTGAATGCAGCCTGGTGACGTATTATACAACTACAGAGAAAGTCTTAGGTGAGACACTTAGTCTTCAGCTCTTAGGAGCTGTAAGGTGCATCCTGCTGTGATAAATCCATCTCCTGTCCCTTTCAGATCAGCTAAATGTGTTCTGATGTGGCCCAGGGGAATATTTTCCTTGAGAGATGTGGTTACCCTGTCCCATCACACTGAAGCCAGTAGGAAGACCAAGCCTGACTACAGCAGAGCCGTGAGTAAGGATGGGTGTTTTGCCTTTGTGCTTCTCTGAAATGCTCTGCATCAGAAAATCCTTGTTTTGATGTTAACAAAAGGATAGGAAAATACATATGTACAGTCAGAGATCTGACAGCTAAACCTGCAGGAATTAATTTGTAGGCAGTCAGGGTAGCGACAGGGACATGAGAGATGCTAAGTGAATGTTGAGCTTGTGTGGGTGACAAACAGGAGTACTTGCTCATTATGATTTTTAGAAACACAATCACAACAGTCTTTCTCCAAAGACAGTGTGTCTCATCACTTCCCTGCTTTCTCTCCATACTCCTCCGCTACAGAGAGGAAGAAAGGACCGTTTATAGAGCTACCAGGTTTGTTCCAAACTCCATCCTAAAAATACTCGCTCTCTCCCCACTGCAGCTATTAGAAAATCCTCTCGTTGCTCATCTGCAGTCCAGAAGCACTATCCCTACACTACCAGCTGATGAATTATTTAGGCAATGAATTACAGACTGCAGCAGGGGAATCCAGGACCTCCTGAATTACAAAGCTGGGTGGTCAAAAGCTAGGATTTTAACCCATGCTGTGCTTCAGCTCCCCTTGCTGAGACCTGAAATACCAATCCTCCAAGGGAAATTCTCTGTGTTACTCTGTGTGACCTAAGGGGACATTGTCCTCCAACACAAGCTTGCTACTGAACTGCAGTTCTCCATTCCTGATACTGCACAGGGGCAACAGCTACATCTTCTGACTGCAGAGGGGAGTTGGTATGGCCAAACAGCACTTGCTACTAGTCCTGCAGACTTGTAGTACACCGAGGGGGTCCATTGGTAATGCTCAAGCATTTTAGCCTTTTACCCTGTTTTGATGTCTAACAGAGAAAAGTGTCTTGTAGAAATACAACTGTCTCTTAATTCTCTGGGTTATAGGTGTGGTTTTAGAGAGCTTTCCTGTGTGATTGGGAAAAATGCAAACCAAGGAGAGAAGAGTGAAGGGAGGTGGCAAAGCAAGGTGAAATAAAAAAGGGGACATTGTCTGTGAATAGCATTTCAACAAGCTAAAATGAATAATCTGTTCCTGCACTGTCATGAGCTTGACATTCTCCCAGGACATCTGCTCAGCCAGGGAAGGAAAAACTTCACCCCCCTACAGTGAAGCTGGCTCTGCATTTCAAGCTCCTGTTGCTTTGCTGGCCACAAAAGCTTTGTAATAACGTTCTAGCTATGGCAGGGTGCTGAGGTGAACGCACAGGAGCTGTTCCTGTATGCTGTGTGTGCTAGGAAAGCACATACCTGAACAGATCAAGTCCTTTATGCCCCAAAGGCAGTGTAGTAAGTGCAGTGAAACCTCCAAAGAATACACCACAGCCTGCTCCACAGCTTCTCTGTGTGATGCACTGAAACCTGAACTCATCAGTGCAGGATGCTAACAAAGAGGTGTGGATAAAGGGATGGGTTTTCAGGGCAGACCAACTACTAAGGACATCAGTTTTTCAAAACTATGAGGCTCCTGCTTTGCTGCTGCAGGCCTGTTCCCTGCACTGCTGGCTGCCAGCATCACACATTGTCATGGAAACATGGATGCTGTATGGGGAATGGTCCATACATGTACCAAGCCATGGTCGGGTAAAATGGAGAGGTGCCACTGTCCCTTGTGCCTTAGAAAGGTGACAGTTTGGGCTGCTGCAGGGCCAAATAAACTCCTTGAGCTCTATTCCCTGCTCCTTTGTCAGCAATGACCCCTTGACCAGCTCCTCTTTTTAGGCACACGATGAGAAGGATTCCCCAGTCTTACCAGAGTGGCCATTGTTGGTCATGGTGAAATCCCCCTGCAAAGGCCCATCATAACCACTCAGCTCCAGCTGCAGCAACTGGGGGTTGTACCTCACTTTTTTCCTCTGAATGTCAATGGGAGATTGGTGCTTGCCAGCACAGTCTGCAAAGTGCTTTCCCCAGTGCTCTTCATCCAGCTCTCCCTCTGTGTAGAGTAGAAGCAAACCAGGTCATTAGGACATGCTGAGATCTGCTGTTAGCTCAGGAGTCAGAAAACTCCCCCCATTTGACAGCAGGGCATGACAATCTACTTGTTATAACATCAGGAGCTGCAGCAATAAAAGATTTCTCTGCCTTCCCTAGGGGGAAAATATACATTATTCTGTCTGCAGGACAACTGTGCTGTAAAATAAGAAACCTGCATTGCAGTAATAGCTTATTGATCACTGGAGACCTGGAAAGCAGCAGTGTTGATGTACAAGTGGGGATTTAAATGGGTCTCAGCAGCCAAAGCTGTGGAATGGAGCTCTCACCAATTGAGAGGGGGTCGGATCAGGGCAAGAGGTGGGAAGTTGCTGCTTAGGATCAGGAACTGGCAGTAAATTTGCTATTTTTAACCTAGGGAGAGAGCTAACAAAAGAATAGGAGTGAAATGGTTTAAATAAATGGAACCTTTAGTATGCTTTTGGGGATAGGAGGGGTCAGGGCTGGCTTTGATACCCTGGGTGTGATTTATATTAATATAAATATTAATTTATATTAACATTTATATATTAAATATAAAAATATAAACCCCACCCTTGAGCATGGCACTGTGCCTCTTCCTGGTGCCCCCTTTTTACACACAACATACAATGACCAAGTAATCTATTGTTTTTTTGAGACTGATCCTGGTGTGGAATTGGGGTTCAGGACATCCCAACTTCAGGATTCAGTTGATTGCTCTGAGCTTCTGATGCCCCCCAGGGTCATGCCAAGTGCTAATACCTGCTCAGGCTGAAACACAAACGTTTGATATGGGACTTAGAAGTAAAGGCTCTAGCTGCACCTCCTGCAAGTATTTAATACTAATTAATAGCATCTGGCATGCTAGGTCTCCCATGCATTTCCTTCCTCTATAGGTGACTAATTTAATACCTATGGAGGAAGGAAATGCATGGGAGACCTGGCATGCCAGATACTATCCTTGTTTTTCAATGGCTCTAAGCCTCTTAGCCCTTATTTGAATCTTTCCAGGTCTGGGTGTTGCTGAAACTATTAAGAAATCCTTGAGCCCCCCCNTGGAACCTTTAGTATGCTTTTGGGGATAGGAGGGGTCAGGGCTGGCTTTGATACCCTGGGTGTGATTTATATTAATATAAATATTAATTTATANCTGTAGGGCTATGTTTAGGATTGTAAGGATAAGCAGAAATTTTGATTCTGTCTCTGTAATGGCTGCAGCTGACAATCAGTATGGAAACATTTATTTCTTCACCCCTGAACTACGCTATATTGATTAGAAGTCACATCTGTCTGAGACAGAGCTAAGGAATAATCATCATGTGGTTGTTGAGCTGAAACCTTGAAGAGATGTATTGGGAGGAGAGATGATTGTTTAAAAAAAAAAGAAAAAAGCTCTGAGCTTCCCAGTTTTCAGATTTTTACAGCCACAGCTGGGGATTTGCCAATTCTTCTCTATTTCATTTAGGTAATGTTGGGTTGCAGGATTTGTTTCCTGACACTGATTAAATATGAGAGGCTTAAGAGATGCAGACAGCCTGGCCAGAGAAAAGTTCTGCAAACAGCTTAGCCTCTTAATTGCAGTATTGCATCCAGCCAACAATAGCCTTTGTTTTAGCCTGATTCCCAGCCCAGCAAAGATGGTAAAAAGGCTACCATCCACTGAGCTCTGCAAACAGCCCCATGAAACAAATTTAAATCAGGTAAAATTTTACAAAATATATAACCACATAAATAAACACTTCTTAGTGACCTGAAGTGCTTGGGCTATGACAGTAAAATAGCCAGCAGGCAGTATTTAAAACTTTTCCTTCCAGGATCATCCAAAGGGCAGCTTTTATTCTAACACATTGTAAAGATTTTCCCCATTGTTTGAGCCTCCTTGGACTGCCAGCTCTGGGAACGTGTCCTAACCACACAAAGAAGGAGGGGTGACATTGAAGAGAATCACTTTCAAGACACACAGGCATCAATAAAGTGGAATAAATTAGCTGCCCTGTGGGCATCTGTCAGTAGTGGAAAGAGAGTCAAGCTGAGTGCTACTTCTGCAGCACAAAAGGGATGGGAGCATCTTTAGCAAGCTGACTGGCAGCAGCAAATGTTGTTACCTTGGTATGTCCAGTGCACTCTGTGAGAGGAGCTCAGGGGCAGCAGGTACAGCAGCACAGCTGAGATCCACATGTCCCTTGTCGTATCTGCAGTCAGAACCGAGGTGGGGAGTGCATTGATGTAAAAATCCTCAGGAATCATTGATATCAATTTACTTTAGGGCTGGTCTGTCCAGCACCCATCTCACCCTTCCCTTCACCCATCCAAAACAGTAACAGCAAACAATGGACAGTCTGCTTTAAACACTAAAGGCACTTTCCGGATCCTCTGAACCAAGTTGTCCATTGAAAAACCAAGTTTCCCACCCATGGCCAAAGCTGAGGGTCATGGACTTGCTGTGTGACCCCAGCAGCTCCACACTCTCTGTGCAGTTTTCCTGTCTATCTGTTTTTGATGATCTGGAAGAAAAGGTTCCTTGCAAGTATGTGTAAAACAGAGCAAAGATACCCAGCACAGATCTCAGAAGCTTTCCTGAGATGGTCAGCAGTTTCCATGTTACCAAGACAAAAGGTATTTAAGGGACTAGTTTTCAGAAGTGCTGAACCTTTGCAATCTTACCAGAAGTCAAAATTGTAGACACTTCACTCCTTTGATAAGCAGACTTCTGAGGCCAGGTTTAGAAGCACTCCACATCCACAAGTCTAGTATTTCAAAGCATTTTGAATTCAGCACCTTCCCTACTGACTGCAAATCTAGTTTTGAATGTGAGAGATTTGCAACCTTTGGAAAATTCAGAGCTCTAAAAAACTCCTCAGACTGTTGAAAGATACAGTATGCTATCAGATGCTGAAACTCTGGTGGCTTTTTAAAAAATATACAGGAACCCAAATGAAATCTAGCTGGTGTCAGATGGCTGAATGCTTTTTGTGAACTTCAGCAGCTGCTCTGAATCTTCAGACACTCAATTTCCTTAAAAATATGTCCCAACCAATTAATTACCCAAGGTCCATTTAAAAAGTTATTCACTAGACCAGGGAACATACCATGGATCTTCTCCCTGGCTTTTTGTATCCTGCTGCTAGGCAAATGTCATTCCCTTTGAATAGCCTTCTCCTCCCTCTCAAGATTGGTGCACTATTGCCAGCCCTTTGTCTCCCACAGTGCCTCCCAACCCATAAACCCACGGTTTAATAACAAAAGGGAGTAGAGATCTCCCTAGGATTCGGCTTTTCACCTGGTACTGAGAGGAGCTATGGCTTCCACCAAATGCAGTTAAACTTTGCTGTTGATTTTAGGTGACAGGCAGCAATATTGAACATTTGGTGAGTTTCACATCAGTGAAATCTCAGTACTGTTTGAGACATCCCTGCCTCTCACCATAATGTGTAATTATTATTTTCAGCAACAAGGTACGTGATAACAGCAATTCAGCAGTAAGAGCTATAGATGAGTTACAGATCTTACATGAGCTGAAGTTTCTGGGATGAAACTGTGCTGAAGAACAGAAGCAGGTTTTTTTTAATTCAAAATCTTATTCTTTCCAAGTGAATCATTGACATTAAAGGCCTTTCCTGGTCTGCTTTTTTGCACAGTGCATAGTTAATCCTTGGAAATGCTGTAATACCGAGTTGATTACCCAAACGTGCATTTTCCCCTCTCTTCCCTAAAGAAGTCATTTATTCTGACAGTTGCACTGAACTGTGTAAGGACTAAACTAATCCAACATGCACTTCATAATCCTTGTGTATCTAGTTGGGTAAATAAGCTTTGAAATTAGCTGAGGGAGAAATTTTCGTGGGGTTATACCTGCTTACGCTCCACACAGCAGCACATGAGGGTGTGAACAAGGATGAAGAGCGGAGGTCACCTCTGCACCAAAGCATCCCTCCCGTCACCCTGCCTGTGTGCATGCCAAGAGTGCTTAAACTGATGTCATTTAGGGACAAGCTGTTTCTCTTGCCTCTGCTTTATTGATCAGCTAGCCCAGTCTGCACAGAGGATCTGAAATAAAACCCATTTGGGAATCCACTGGTGCCAGGAAACTGGAGATGACAGTGAATTAATTTTTAATGGAGCTTTTGCGACATGCTAAAAATCTGACATTGCACTTGACATCAGCAGGAGCTGTGGGTGCTTGTCTCTGTTAGCTCAAGTTAGCATCTGCCAAATGAGAGGCTGCTCTGGGAGACACAGCAATCTGGGGAGAGGATTTGCTGAGGGCACCAAGAATAAGTTTGGTTTGGATTTGCAACAGAACAATAATTTTAATTAAACTCTTTAAGGGTATTTCAATATTAAGCTTCTAACTACAAGCGAAGTCATACAGAAGGACTATAAAGCATCACATGCATCAACAGTCACTGGTTCTTGGAGCTGTAGCTTTTCAGTGTATGTGGTATTAAACTTGACTGGCTTGAGATTGGGCTTTATTATTCATCTGTTTTGCTACCTCAGTATAATTGCTAAAAAATAGAAATAGGAATGTGGTCACTAGGAACTCCAGGTATCACGGCAGGATTGTGCTTGAAGTAAACTGGTGTTTTAGAGGTGAAGAAGTCTAATAGGAATCATCTCTGCCCCCAAATTCAGCCAGTGGGAAAAGCTACTGCCAGATATCTCAGCTATCTTCTTGGCATGACTTCTTCACAAAGACAGGCGACTCCCACACGGACGCAGTTACACAGACTCCAGCCTCCCCACTTCTGCCCTGACTACACTAGGAAATAAGCCTTTAATCCCACATCATTGGCTTCCATGCACTCCACTTTTATCTCTACAGTTTTCCCTGACTCTTTGCCATCTTTTAAATCCAACTTCTTCCAGGCTATTCCCTCTGTCTTTCCTGGCCTAAAGCTCAGGTCTGACTCTCAGATCCCTTCAGTGGTAGACACGACAAAACCTCCACAACGCACTGAAGTAGCTGGCTCAATCCCTCGGTGCTCCTTTGACCTAGAGCTTGAAAGGGTTAACACCTTTCCCTCTGAATCAGCAGGAATTTCATCAGGGATTGCAGTAATAGCCCCACTGCTCCCAGTCAAACGTTTGACCAGAAACAGGCTGTCTGATGTGAGATGGACAGGTTGCCTTCAATCAGGATATGTAGGTTTTCATGAGCCTAAAGTGAGTCCAGATAGAGCTCTCTGGTGAAGTTATGCTGGATGAATGAAAGAGAGGTGAGTGATGGTCTCTTCTGTCCAGTGACAGGGGACAGGACAAGGGGAATGGCCTCAAGCTGTGCCAGGGCAGGTTCAGATGAGATGTCAGAAGAAATTCTTCCCCCAAAGAGCTGTGGGGGTGTGAGACAGGCTGCCCAGGGAGGGGGTGGAGTCCACACCCCTGGGTGTATTGAACAGACAGGAGATGAGGTGCTCAGGGAGATGGGTTAGGAGAGGACAGGGATGATTGGACTCAATGATCTTAAAGGTCTTCTCCAACCCTGTCGTGCTGTGAAAGCATTCAGAGCCTGCACAGAGAGTGTGCAAGACAAAAAGCAGCTAGTGCTGGTTGGCCCAAACCCACGGTTAAAGCTGGCCAAGGCTGTGCAGCTTGAAACATGAAATCCTGAACTTTCTATTCAGTAGTTCCTCTAATGTTTTTACATCTTCCTTTCATAATTTTATAATTTTTCCTTCTTTTTTTTTCCCTTTTTGTCCCCTGGTTTTCAGCTACTTACAGAGATCACGTAAATCAGAAGCAGAAAAGCACTAGAAGCCATTTCTCCAGTTCACAGTCTCTTTAGGCCTCCTTCCTCTTATATAATATTTTGATGTGCTCAGCTATATCACCCTCTACCAACATAACTTCAGGTACATGTGTTGATTCTGTTGAAGCTTTGTGACAGAAACAGAGGTCGACACTGGAGGTTTATACTGGTGTTCCTAAAAACAGGGCTGGCCCAGTTTAAAGCTGAGAGGTTTCCTCTGCAGATTCCATTTCACGCTCTAACAGATCTCAGCATTAGCTGCCTGCAGTTCATTGTCAACCTAATTTTTCTTTTGCTCAGTCTCAGCCAATTACTCTTAGTGATAGCTGTGCTTCTTGGATTATCTTAAAATGCTTTTCCCTCTTTACTGTTCACATCACTTCTGGGGGGAGGGGGTTATCACCTCGCCGCACCGGCAGCATGAGCAGTGCCCCAAGGTGGCAAAAAGTTCAATGTGATGCTATAAAAAGAAGAGAAGATGGTCAAATCAGCCCTCTTTGTTTTAATTTCCAGGAAATGTAATTACAGTTCTCATAATGTAATATAGATCTGCTCCACAGACTTTGCTGAGTGTGACTTTGTGTTCTGCGTCTCTTCTTGAGACCTTGGAAAAAATGAAGTGAAAGGGAGGATTAGGAGGGGGAGGTCAATCTTCCTTCTGCATTTATGTGAGGTACACAGAAGCATGGCCTGAGTGTGAGGACTGAAAGGTACAGTCTAGAGATGGAGAAAAATTTCCATTGTATGAGGTGGACTGCTGCTGGTGGGATAAAACCAGAATAATTCAGTGGCAAGTCAAATTGTCAGCATGTGAAAATGCCCATCCACTTCTCAGACCTCGTGTTGTTAATGTTTTATACATATCTCCACCTCCTTCTGTAAAAATACTCATTTTGCTCCTGATCTCCCAGTGAAATAACATACAGAGGAAGCATAGTTGCTGCTCTATCTCTCCGAAAATCACTGTTAGCAGTGTATAAACACAGGAGAAGTCCCCGAGCCTCTTAACAAACAAACACTCTTGACAGAACAAATAACAGCTCTGGAAAGGTGGCTGTTGCACACTGCTGAGTAAGCACTTTTCCTTTCTTATTTCAGCTGCATTGTGTGTTGAGCAGCTGAGACATCCAGTGGCCAAACACAATACAGTAGGGTTTGGTGCAGCACTCTCCATTCACCCTAACAATAACAGAGCCCTGCCATCAGCCTGAAAGAGCTGTGCAAGCAGTAATTCATCAACCCAGACCTAGCTCAGGGTGGGAGGGGGAGGGTAGATGAATGTATTGACCCTAAAAGTACACGTGAGAAGGGGAAACCACTGTCTGACCTCTCCACGAGCATGACTGACATTCTCAGATTGATGCCAGGAAACATCTACTCCAGAAAGAAATGGACCAGGAGATGGGGTTTTGATGGGGAGGAACAGTGGGTATCAGGTCTTTGACAGAGGTTTCATCATGGTGTTCAGTGCATCTGCTGCATTTCAGATATTGCCCAACTCTGCCTATGCTTGGGGTACATGCTGAGGGAAATGATGGGTGGGCCAGGGTGGGTCAGCTGAGCTGCTGGCAGCCCCCAGGGGGAGTTTTCAGCGGGTGTTGTAGGTGCCCTTACTCCACATCCCATAGTGTGTAAGATCCAGGAAGCCATGTCAATTTAAATGTGAAGGCACCTTTGCCACCTTAAGCTTCCTCTCTAGCCCCTGCAGAGAAACAGCCCTGATACAGCTGCTGTGTGCTCCAGGGGTAACTCAACTCAACCCAGACGTGCCTGTTCCCTTCTGATTATAAAACCAGACTTGGATGACTCAGACATCCAAACTATGGACAGATGCATCCAGTTTCAGAGATCAAGAAATGAGTCCCTGCTTTCTCCAAGTCATCTGTGCCCCAGTTTTTACTTGCTCAGACCTGCAGTGGCTTTTTGGGTTTTGTTTTAGCTGCAGGCAAGGTCCATGCAAGGACACTTCAGCAAGATCAGAAGCACCCACAACCCCTCCTCTCCCAGCAGCCCATCGCTCTGCCTGTGCAAGATCAGGGAAGGCAGTAGGAGCTCAGAGAGATTCCCATGAGAATCAGGTCAATTTTTAAGGCAGGAAGACAATATGAAGGAAATTTAAATCCTACTGTCTGTGCTGTACCTGTTCTGTGGCAAGAGAATCCTGCTTGATAACCTTTGTGCTTTAAGTAAGTATTATGCACTCATTAAGAAATCAAATGAGTTGTTACTGGTTTACTCATACTGGTTTTTCATGTTACCATTAAAAAAACCTCAAACCTAAACACCATATATAATTTCTTAATAGCTAATCGATTTCTAGATTCACTTCCCTTTTATAGCAGAATATATTTCAAAGCCAGAGGGAAAGACCTGCTTAGCAAGGACTCCCAAACACCCTGTACAAGACAGTGCAAGACTTGTACAATGGTCTCTATAAAGAGGATTATTTCATGGTTTTATCATGGTGTGAATGAGCAGCTATGGCCTTTGAATGGACAGTTCCTGGCAATTAACATCCAGCTGGTTTAAAGGCTTTCAGTTTCATCTCAAATCACCTCATTAGCTGACAGGAAATGTACTCTTTGCTACTAGCCCCCAATTTATGTGTTGGTTCACTTCCAAATAACCCATCACCATCACCTGAAAATGGATGTAGTAGTTTTTATGTAGGTTAGTTAAAAAGCAGTACATATTTTTCCTGTTCCAGCCATCTTACCTGCTTTCTTATTGTTGTCATGGTTGTTGTGTGGTAACATTCCATTTTAAATAAAATATCTTCAAGGTATTTTGCCTAGAACTTGAGTTTCTAACACAGCTCTCGTCTGCTCATGTAGGCTGATAACTAACCCATGCTACATACTCACAGCTACACACAAACCTGTGTCCATAGTACCACTCCTCAGCACCAATTAACCCCCCTGCAGTGCTGAATACACTCTGATCTCCTGTTTCATCAGAAATCAGACATAAAATTCTCTGGCCAAGGTCAGTAAGGTCTCTGGCTTCTAAACTAGGGGCAGTAATTCCCATAGGAAATTCAAACCCCAAACTTACTGAAGCCAGCTGGAGCTGGAGAAAATCATAAATCAAGAGAGACAGCAGGCTGAGGGCTTAGTCACTGCTAGCAGAGTCTTATTAACGACTCATAGTTCAATTTTTGTGCTTTAATTGCAAGTTTTCTATACACAGTCCTAATTCAGTCTGGGTCCTTCCCTTACAGACCCCAGTCATTGTGCTGAAGTTACTTTCAAGTAGATATTAAATGCAGGAACTGGTGGCTTTTAAGTCATTTTCAGGACACTAACCAGTCCATCTTAAAATCCTGGGAGAAGACAGGAGAATTAAGAGAAGCAGTTGAAGTTATAAGCATTAAGACATCAGGTCTGTCATCTCAAGTAATTTAATCGTTCGTGTGCCTGAAACTTGTGTTTAATCACACAAAGTTAAGCTGTAAGACAAAAGCATGACAGAGAGAAGCAAGAGAGAAGGATGTAAAGTCAGGGGAGGTTTTGAATGCCTGGAAGAAAACATCTTAAAGAGTCAGTCTATAAATTTAATAGCTACCCAGGAGCAGCATCAGTCAGACTCTGCTGTTACCTTTCCAATGAAGGTTCCTTAAAAATACCACGATCTGCAGAGTCAATGAAGAGAAGAAATCTGACTTCTACATCTGATCGCCTTCCTCTGGAGATCTCACCTCGGCCGTGGTGACGTAGGAATGCAGTCAGAAAGCCTCATTCCTAAGGCCACTTGGAAGCAGGTCTGCTTTTCAAAAAGAAACCTAGGGAAACACCAACAGGCCGGCACTTGCAGAACTGCCGGATAGAGGAGATGAAGGTGGTGCATCCGCAGCCAGCCAGACACGTGTTCTTCAGGTGTTTTGTGAAGCACTGGGGAGAAAGAGAAGTCCCTGTGGTGTTCAAGGTGCTACAAAAGCTCGTGCCCTGGCATGCATCCTGGTCTGCATAACTGTTATTAAGTGTATTAATGCACTGGCAAACAAGTCCTGATCTGCGGTGATTCTGCTCCCTGCCTTGGCATCCTCAGCCCTTTGAACTGGTGATTTCACACTCAGCAAAGCTCTGAACTCTCCTGCCCAACCACTTTAAACAGGGAAGGAAAAGGCTGGCCAAGCCACCTTCTGCACTTACAAGCATGTTCCAAGAAATCAAAAAAACGTACTTGTATTAAACTTATAATTTTACCATGGCATGTGAAGCCCAAGGCATGGCTAGGCCTTGCAATGGAAGGCAAGTTTGATCACAAGAATTGTTTTCCATCTCTGGGTGGTGGATGCCTGTAAGCCAGATCTGTGTTGGTGGCTTTTCTCCATCTGCTCCATCAGCATGTTACACCAACGTGTTAGTGTACTGGCGTGGGCTGTCTGGATTACAGCTACAGTGGCTTTATGTTTCCTGGAACTCTCTGTCCCAATGCTCACCCCAATAGCCATATATTCCCCTCCCAAACCATGGAAGAAGTTGAAGCCCGTGTTCCCACAGAAACTCGAGCCAGCTAGATAGTTCATAGCCTTAGGGATGCTCAACTTTTAAAAAAAAGTAAATAAAAAATTAGGCAGGATACATGACTGAGCAGTGGCATTTTTAATATCAGCTCTGAATTATTTTAATGTATGGTACAGTGCAATTTAAAATCTGCTGATCCAGCAAAAATTATACCAACACCTGAACGGTGCCAGGCTTCTGATCATGGATGCCTGGTCAATGCTGCCTCTAGCTACTGTAGTACCAGTGTCTTCACCTGCACCCTCTCTTGCGGACACGCGATTCAGTGGAGCGGACACGGCTCTTGGCATGGTGTCTGCAGCCAGAACCATGGGTGAGTCCTGGCTGCTGGGGATGGGAATGTACAAGTACGGGAAGGGGGGGCTGCAGGTTTTCACCACACACAGCTTGTTGCTTACACTCCAGAGGAGGGAATTTGCTTGCTTTATGCTGGTTTTGAGGTCATGAGGAAAAGGAGGGCCTAGGCAAAGGAAAAGTGGGTATGTTTAGGCTGGTCTCCTGCAGCCAGTCCTCTCTCAGAGGTTCGGTTCAGTTGAACATGAATACAGAGATGCAGAAGCAATATTGCTTTTCCTCAGCTGCGAGCATCCCAGCTGCAGTTCAACCTGACTCGCGGCTGTGCAGCCCACATGCATCTGCACCCCCCAGGAAGGCAGAAAAAGCACAAACCCCAGCACACAGGGCTGCTCTGGGCAAGTGTGCCGTGTCACGCTGTCATCTTGGGTTTCAATCAGTCTCCTTGCTAGAGCCTAGGAGTCATGCAGGGTGCCTCACGGGTGCTGTGTCAGCATGGCGTGCCCAGGGAAGGCGGTCAGTTCAACAAATTTCCTCTGCTTTTTATTAGGCTTAAAGCTTGTCTCCAGGGGATGTTCTCAGGAAGGAAAGAAAAACGTGCCCAGAAGAAATGATCACTCATAATCAGGCTGGAAGGGCGAGGCGGTTCTGGAGCAAGCACAGACATAACTAACATTGCAAGCAGGAACGTGGCTTTGTTAGGTGCAGTTAGGCTGAATGGAGCACTGTCAGACCCCTGGAGCCCCCAGACCCCAACCCCAGGCTTGGGGAACTTCATGAATTTGATGTTACGCACTTGAAATACTGTAGGGCCAGGCTCCATCAGTATGAAAATGGGTTGGGTAGTGTCAGCTCAAATGGGAGGAAGGAAACCCAGGGGAATTGGGAGTCTCTATGGGGTTACACACATGGGGCCAGGCTCTGCAGTGTCCCAGCAAGACAAGGTGCCAGTCCCTGCTCGAAGCTCCACACTGCCATGGCTGGGGATGGTGCTCTGCCTTGAACAGGAGTATGCTGTCTAGAAGTGAAGGTGAAGGGCATGGAAGGTGAGAAGAGACAAGACTGTCCCTTTTCAGGTCATCTGTGGCCTCATTCAAATGTTTTGACCTTGCAGTGAGATTCCCATTGTTGCAGACTCCCTTCTGCAGCGCTGCATGTGACTGTCCCTCAGTTAAACAGAGGAGATAGAGTGTGGCCTTGCCAAGCTGGTGGTATGGAGCAGCTACCAGGGATAAGGATGTCCAGGAAGGAGCAGGATCCCCCTACCGTGCCACAGGTGGGGACAACTCATACTAGTGGCCATGTTCTTACTGAACACCACAACACATGGTTACTGCTGAGTCTGTACAGAGTTGAGTATCACTTTCCAGGGACGGAGGCTGTGCCCATCACAAGAGCACCCGGTTCAGTGTCACACATGATTCATACTCCACCATAATGAAACAGACTAGTTATCAGTGAATAATTTAGGTTCTTTTTTTTTTTTTTCCTTTACAGAACATCCAAAGGTATTGGGGGTTTTTCAGGAGCACGAGTCACTCCATTTTGGCAAAGCCTTTAATTCTGTGGGCCGGTGTTGAGCCCTGTTCCGCTCCATTACTGTTGGCCACACCACCGTCTTCGAGCACACCGTGGGGGTGTCAGGTGCCCTCGCACCGACCCCGGCGAAACACCTGATGAACTTCTTGTGCCCATTGGCACATCACTACCTGGGGTGTCATCACCACCCGGGCGAGCGCTCCTTCTCCACCCGAGGAAACATAATGTTTATTCACTTCATCCCCAAAATTAAACCACTGCGTTAACGATTAACCTTCGCCTTGTGCTAGTTCTCAGAGCCTTGTGGGTTTCAGAGGCCCGCGCCCCCCTGTGCATTTCAGCACCGTGCTGAGCCTCACGCCGGCGGGGGCTTCGCAGACCCAGGGCTCAGCCACCCGCGCTAGTGAGAAGCGCCACGCTGAACTCCCCGCTCCCCTCCCCGCGCCTGCGGGCGCCTATGCACCCACCCAAGGGGATCGTTCCATTGTACAAAGGCCCCGCGGATGTCCCAGGGCCCCGCCGCATGAGGAGCGGAGCGTTCCCGGCTCCCCGCACGCCACGCGTGGGCCCTGCCGGGGCGGAGTGAAGGTGGCTCCTCCCCTCGCCTCCTCCCGCCGCGGTGGGATTTTCCACGGGCCGCCCAGCAGAGCGCATCGGGCCTCCGCGGCACGTAGCGCACGCACTCAAGCCCGCCTCTGGTGCGACGGGGAGGTA
>VXBZ01003435.1:0-41315 GCA_013399135.1 Heliornis fulica
AAATTCTATGATTCTCTGATTCTTCCTTTGTGAAATACATCACAGTATGTTTAAGATCCTTTTCCAGACCTTAAGCTCAGTACTTCTTAAGGACTTACCATTTTCTTTCAAAGTACTAAAAATTCTGATTTAAGTCACAGGAGTTCCTTACCAATTAGTGAATATTTATTCACCTAAAACTATTATGATGCAGTTTCTTTTTAGGAGTATGCCTCAGCATTGTTGTTTCACATTTTAAACGTATCTAGTTGTCTGAATCATTTATGAAACATAAATTTTGTGTCTCAGATTAGTATGACTATCATTAACCAGGATTTATGCTAGGATTTTAATTTAATTAAATCACACTACTATGCTCTGGGCAAGTCTGTTAGAAGACTCCGCTGTTTAGCCCAAAATTTTTTTTGCCATTTTTCCCTTTTAGAGTGGCTTTTTATTCTAGAGGTGTTGAAATTCTGACATGTATTTTTAGTGGGAATATTACAGTGGTCCTCTCCTGTGTTTTCATTGTAAGTCTTACTGGTCACTAATTTCCTCTTGGATGGTCTAACACATTCAGCTCTACAAAAGCATCTCTAATATTTATATATTGCTACATTCATATATTTTTTCACGTATCTTCAATAGTTGCCAACTTTTATCAACCATAAAGGTAAATATAAGATTATTTTTCTCTGCATTCATACTTGTTATCAGAATTCTAGTTATTGAAAGAGTGGTAATAACATCCTCTTGCTTGTGTATGGTTATAATAGTTACAGAGCTGCAATGCAGAAGGACTTACATGAAGACTCTGCGTAAGATGATAGTTTCATAGTGGAAAAAGTATTTAGGAGTGACACTGTCTCTGACTGCATCAGGTGCTTCACATAATCTCTTGACCTTTAATTAGATTCATGTATCTGTATAGCAGAAGAACCAGCCATTATGCAACAGAGAACTCCTCTATATTTAAAGATTGTTTTCTTTTAACCTAGACTGTTTCCCTCATCCAGATCACAGCACAACTCCATAAACAGCTTTGCCTCAGGAATTACAGTGACAATAATGATCAGCCAGGAAGGAAGGTTAGTTGAATATCCACAAGCACTTTGCATCATGGAGGTACAGGCAGTAACAGGTAAAATTGTCTTAGTTTTTAAAATGTTAAAACATGCAGCTAATCCCCCTGCTTTCTTTCAAGAGGGACATGAAAGGAAGGAAAAACAGACCTTATGTAAAAAATGGCTGCTATTTCACTTAGGGTACTGCCTGAAAAGTTCAAACAGGAACAGTACAAAAACCTGAAGAAAATAATGTTGCAAGCATTCAAGCCTGTGCTGCTTATTAAGCAATCCACTTCCCCATATACCCAGAACTTCAAACATGTCTTTGCTCTTAACATTTACTTTCAAGATTTACAGGCGTACTCACTGTGGCTGACATAAATGCTTTTGCACACATTATGTTTGCAGATCCTCATAATGGGCATGCAAATTGATATTTATTCACTCAAAGCCAGTTCCTACGCATAAATACTGCTTCTGCAGTTATGCTGGTGTATCTATTGAACTCTTCTTTCAAGCTCTTTTTGAAGCAGTGTTCATCAGGGAACATGCATAGGGGCTTGTTTTGTTCTTTTTTTCCTAAGCATTAGTAGGTACAGTCACAAAACAGACATAGAGGTTTGTGCCACAGCCTCCGCGGCGCATCACTGAGCAGCCTGCCCTCCACTGGGAAGTGCTACACAGAGTGGTGCCAACAGCAGCAACCTTTCCTCCCCATATCTGCAGCTGGACAGGTGGCTTGTATTGTAAGTAAAATGCAATTACACACAGCTTTACTGTCGCACGCTCAGAATCCGATTCTGGAGACAATGAGATTCTTGCCCCGACAGGCACAGAAGCTGGAGCAAGTGCTCTGCCTATTGTCTCTACACCCACAGAACCACCACAATAATTATCAGCAGAGTTATAAAGATTAATTAAGATTGCGAAGCTCAGATACATGAATTCTATAGCAAACAAACAAAATGCTTTTAGACATCAGGTCCTTAGTCAAGAACAATAACAAGAGTAATTATTTCCTCCCACTACACTAAAAGAAAAAATCCACCATTTTCCAATGCTGTTACAGCTCATATTGAATCCATTTGTTATGCATTTCTGGTCTTTAAAAACAGGACCATAAACATATCAATAGTCTATACTGTTGTTCACGGGATGAAGAAAGCAATTGTGAAATTAGTTACCTTATACTTTAGGACCGAAATTGTAACTAGAGTTAACATGCATAAGTTTTCTCTGTGGAAGACAGAGGATACATTATGCAATCATTCAGCTTCCTAACTTACATAGAGGTCAAATCACTGCTGTTATCACTCTGCTCAAGAACTGTCAGAATAAGGTTTGTGGAAACAAAGTGGAAACTAATATTTTTAAGTCCCTGGGATATTTTAAGAAAGGAGCTACTCAGTGTGTTAGCTTTGTGAAATTAAACTTGAGTTACATTCTGCTGTGAACTACTACCATACTTACTTGATCAAACTAAACAGATTGATCTGCTGATGTACTAGTAATCAACATGATTGAGTAACGTATTTGATTTCACTAGAATGACTGTTCAGAAGGAAAACTAAACAAGCCCTACATCTATGTTTTCACATGCTCCAATGCCTAGCACTTGCTAACTCAAGGACAGAGCACTTCTTGCGCCTGTCATTCAGGCTAAAACCGCTCTTATTTTCCGTAGTACATATTCATTTAAAAATTGTGCTGTCAATGCACTAATAGGATACAGCCCAAAATTTGTATTCATAGTGGGGAATAATGTGAGGCTCTCATTTTCTAGAAAAGTGCTAGCTAGCTTATATTTCTGAAGAGATAAGGTATATTTGCTATTCTCTTTTTTAATTAAGAAATAACCAAAATTAATTTAAATTCAAGGTAAAAGCTAATTTTGTTAATTGGTATTACAGCTTACGAATAGAAAGCTTCAACGAGCGGTGGAAAGCTGAAAAGGAGATGTAGATGTAGCATGTTTTATATTGTGCAATTAGTTTTTATTAAGATAAGCCATAAAGGTCCTAACTTATGTGAACTTCAAACTAAGGTGAATCTATTTCAATATAAACCCTACATATTCATCCTTACTCCAAAATTATCTGTAGTATTACCACCTGCACCCCAGTTATTGTTCCAAAGTTTTTTTGGTTTTTTATTGTTTTTTTTTTTTTTTCATTTAACTCTTCTTTAGACTTAGGAAAAATGCAGCAAACATAGCTGAAACAATGATATATGGTGAGTATTTTCTTCAGGTAATGTTCTGCTACATATTGTTACATTGGATTTCCCCTTCTTGTTTAAATTTTCATTTCCATCTCTGTAAACCTCAAGATGCGTGAAAAAAGACACCATACTGAGTTAACTTGTGTTCAATAAGACTTTCTTGGTTAGTAAAGACAGAACTAGTGCCACATTAAACTGCCTCCAGGTAAGAGAATGACCAAGGATTAGGGTTTCTGAATTCACCTCATGACATTTTGTACTATGCCCTGAGGCAAGCTTTAAGTTTCAGACAGTATGTTTGTTTTCAAAGTGAAAGAGCTACAGCCCTGAGACTATTTTAGTAGCTTTCTTTCCTCTTCTCTTCTACTATTTTATAAACACATCATGAACATAGATTTCATCTTGCTTTGTTTACATAGAACAGATTTAGTTCCTTATAAACCTGTAAAATGGAAATAAATGCCTGCGATTGTTGTCAGGTTTACGCAGTTAGTCACAAGCCTCAGAAGATAAATTACTCTAGCATAGTTTCAAGAACAAGAGACATTGAAGACTGCTCACTGTAACTCATCTTTATTATGGAAGAGAAAACAACACAAGTGAGCGTTGCCAGTGATGTGCTATCCTTTTATCTGACCATTTAAGTAAGGTTCCGCAGGAAAGAGAAAACAAATGGTTGAATTAAGGCTTTTATGGAAACTGGTTTGGTTTTGGGTTTTGGGGTTTTTTTTATTGTTTTGGGGTGTTTTTTTTTTGTTCTATGAACAGTAAGAAATATTTCTGTCCTTTGCTGTACTACTCAATGCTTCAACTTTCCTCTATAGCTCATAACTGAACAAAGTCCATTCTTCACTACAACTCCTGAAGTCAAGAGATGAACATAGTGGGTATATCAGGGTTATTCATACACTGCTTACACCCTCCAGGTATATCAGGAACTAATTTTGGAAAAATATTTGGTTTTCCTGTCAATAGAGGTCACAGATTTGCACCTTAGCTGTACTCAGCTATTCTGCTCACAAAATATTCAGGAATCCAAAAAAATAAGAGTCCAAAAACTTTTAAAATTACGTCCAAAATTACCAATACAAAGGTTACTGGGGGGAAGCGTGACTGAAAGGTAGTTACTACAACTGCACAGGGTTCATTCCATTCTAGTAGTACAACAGGACTAGAACTGAACAGTGGTCTTAGAAAAAGATTCTTGGCACTAAAATTGTATTTAGAATGAGTCTGCCATTTCTTGTTATTCAAAACTTAAACTCTGAACAGTAGTAGAAGAACATAGACAGAAAAATAGAGACAATTTAGAGATAGAGTATGATTAATCTGTGACATCAAGGGATTAACCCAAAGACCTCTGACACCTTGCTTGTCATGTCTTTTAACATCAGTCCATTCGGAGATCTAGTTTATTCTAAAAAGGTCAAAACATTCTCTTATTACTGAATAATATAGGAGAGACAGACTATTAATCACGCAGTTATCAGCAAATGCATCAGTAAAAAAATTGAGTTCTAGTAGAGCCAAATAGCTACACTATAACTGCCAAACTACCTCAAAAGATACTTCAAAACATTACTTTCTCAGGATTTGTGACTGCGTTAATAATATTGTCTATATTTGAAAGCTGAGAATTTAGACAATCAAGTGGGCCACAACATCTTTAATTTACTCTTAGTCACCTGACAGAGCTCACAGAAGTCAATGGCACTAGAACTGCTCAAAACTATCAAGCATCATATTTTTGGAGCTACTCATTATATTAAAGCTGACAGCAATTCCCATACCACATGCATGTGATTTTTAATTCAGAAATTTATAAATATTTGTAACTACTTACACAGTTTGGAGAACACAGGAAAGGTTATTACAAAGTGTAAGATCAGTACGTAAGTTTCACAACAAAATCATCCTTCCTTTCTCAATATAGGTATCAAAATAATGGCGTGAGTTTACTTCAAACATTTTCAAGTGCCCTTTTTTTATAATGCAGGAGCAGTGTTGTGAACAGTTAAGATCAGCATGGTTATTCTGTCCTTGAACATCAGTTATAATGGCTCCCAAGTTTCATGCAGTCCCATATATCAGTCATGTTTATGAGGTTAAACTTCCTAATGCAAGGTGAGAGTAAGGCATAACGAGAATGGAAGAGACAGACCTGCTGTTTCCCTGGCAAAGCGTAAGAAGGCTGCCCATATCCAAACTGCAAACACGAAGGCATTTATTACAGGCATTATTTCAGGTACTCCAATGACCATCTTCCACAAGAGAGGGGAAAACTTAAGTGGCCTTTCAGACCTTGCATAAGCAGCTATTGATTTCACTGGCGACAATCTGATCTCTCATTCTCTTTAGAAGAAATTAGTGACTTGGGGCACATCATTACTGCGAGCAGCATCAGACTTGTTCCAGTGGAAGATCACACTAATGTTACTGATTTCATTGACAGCTCTGTGAGGAACAGGCAAGGGTCCTGCCTACTTACCAGGTGGTTCATAAAAGAGCTCTCACACTATGGCCTATTTTGCAGTTTACCACTGCAAAGGATTTATCACCATAATCGTCAAGCAAATCACATGCTACATTTAAAAATGGGTTGACAAAACCTAATAGAAATCCAAACATATTATGGAACTGAGAGTTAAAGTTATGTCTATAACAGGTAGACTGTTATGTCTAACATTCAAGTCTGAATTTAGAGAACAGTACACAAATATATCTTTATTAAAAGGATTATTAGCTAAGTGTTTATTTCACTCAACCTTTGTCCATCTGCAATCCCCTAATTGTTACTCAGTAAGCTATTGCACATAGAAATTGAAAGCATTATTGAATAACTGAAACAGTTTTCTATTCCTTGATTGCTGTTTGAAGAGCACTAGGCATAATAACAATGCCTTGAAATTTTACAAGCTTACCAGATTTGTCATTATTTCATATAGTAGGATTATGCCACACTCTGAACCACAAACCTGTATTTACTCCCCTTTGCTCTAATCTTTTACCTGCAAGTATTTTGAAACAAATACTGATGTTCTTTCCAGCCAGAAAGGTGTTAGAGAAACTGTTTACATCACTAATGATCTAAGTCCTAAGGTAAGGATTTTCTAAAAAGAAAAAAACTAATATTTATTTTTCTGAAAACTTGTCAAATGAAATTTATTAGTAGAAGTAGGAAGCATTGGTTACCACTGACAAGTAAGCAAGATGAATGACTGTGGAAAACATTCTGCACATGCACAAAATGCACTAAGCATTTGCTACAAATTTAATTAGAAAAAAGAGAGTAACCCCAGTGACTGTTGGGAAGAGATCACATCACCAGGACATGGGAGCTATTCTGCCCTCCACAGAATTGTTGCATTCCTGGGATTTCGGGATACATTTGGAAGGGTCATTCTGAGCTTATTTATGAGATAATACACAGGTTGAATAACTTTATAATATCTTATATTGGGGTATTTAACATCTTTTAAGCAAAGGTATTGTGCACTAAAGAAAAAAAAAATATAAGTCAACTCCACAGATCTAACAACAAAGTAAAAACCTATGAAGGAAATGCCTGAAGGAAGCCCCTGACAGGGCATCTCCTGGCTGCCCCATGATTCACCACCTGCTTGGCAGCCACAGCCCAGGCCCTGCCATGGCACCCAGGAGGGAAGAGCACAGACCCCAAGCCAGTGCTGACTTCAGGGACTGCTGATACTGACTGTGTCTTATGCACTGCTGGCTCATGTCTAACTTGTTGTCAACCAAGACCCCCAGATCCCTCTCAGCATGGCTGGCCTGCAGCATCTGACTCCCAGTTTATATGTGCTGTCAGGGCTGCCCCTTCCCAGGTGCAGAATCCGGCACTTGCCCTTGTTGAACTTGATGCAGTTGGTGATTGCCCAGCTCTCCAGTCTGTCCAGCTCTCTCTGTAAGGCTTCTCTACCCTCAACAGGGTCAAAAGCTCCTCCCAATTTGGTATTTAAGAAATTTAAGAACTTTCTGGTGCTGTGTCCAGATCGCTTATCAAACTATTAAAAAGATCTGGACCTAAAATGGAGCCCTGGGGAACCCCACTAAGAGACTGGCTGCCAGTCAGATGAGTATCAATATGGTTATTTTTTGAAAGAAAACTCAGACAATGATTCAGGAGAAGACTTTGCTTACTTGTTTGCTTTGAAATTCCTTTGAAATAATTTAGACCAGAGATATTTCAGAGCAATGAGCAACTTCAAAATAGTCTATTCTAGCTCTTCAGGAATGCCCTTAGACATTAAAGCATTATCTGTTTTTATTATGTAAGAAGATATATTCCCAAGTGATGAAGAATTAACTTCATGCCAGGAGAACATCATACTGTGATTTGTGAAATGTACCTTTATGTTTAAAGAGTATTTCCACTGTTAATATTTCACACTGCTTAGTGGAGAATAAAACATTGTAGTTAGAAATTTGGACTAAGTTCACTGTTTAAAAAAAAAAAAATCAAGTGGCATACTCTAAAAAGCAAGAGTAGATGGTGGTACTCTTCTCCCTCCTACCAGCATAAAGGAAGAGCAGTTTCTTTGACATTTACAGTGTTACTCTGCTTAAAAGTTAATGTAACTGAAATAAAAGACCAGTTTTGAAATTGGTATAAGAAACCAAATTTAGGAGCTGGTCAGCTTTGGATTTAAATTCAGGAACATGAGGAAGACCCCTGTTACCACTGGGACAGAGATGTGCTGTTTAGACTCTGCATAGTTCAAGTGAACTGTGTTATTCTGAAATATGATCACAAAAATAGAAATTGTGGGGGATTTTAGCTTTAGGGACTATTATTACTTCTGATTAGGTGTAGGCAGTTACACAGGATCACCAGAGTTTCAACGCTTAATCAATACATGGCCAGTAACAGTACTGCAACTCCCAATATAACATGAAGCACCTTACTGTGTGACTGCTGGTTTATTATGCCTAAGAGGACCAGGGATCCAGGAACTCAGTTCAGCGGTACTCTGATTTTAGCACCAGACATTACTGGAATATGAACAGCACAAACACAGGTGTATTGGTATGGCCGTAATAGAGATTACATTTTGGTGACACATTCAGATGCAGTGTCAGTGCTGATCCCTACAAAGGGCCAACAATACAGACCTTATCAGGGTCAATTACATTATGTTAAAAGTATTTTTAATTTTCAGTGAAAGTTGTACAGGATTACTGTCCCATTTGTCCAGTGCTTGGAGTACTGCATCTAGAAGTACCGTGAACAGGAATGGGTTTTCTTAGTTGTTTCCTTATACCAAATCAGAAAATCCCTGGTGACAAGTATCATAAGAAAAAAAAAATTATTTAATGTGCCAGGATCTGCTTTCACCAGCAGTAATGCTGTAGTTTGCTGTTCATGCTCTACTTCATGCATGAACACAGTAAAATTTAGCCGAGGTGAAGCGTTGATAGCCTCTCATACTGCTGCCTTAAACCAACCACTTAGTTCTTTGTCAGTCAAGGCTTCTTCTCTTCTCTTTTTCTCTCCACTTTTCTGTTGCCTTTCAGTTCATTGTCAGCCTACATATGCAAGTCTGTGATGCCTCATATTTGGAAAAGTAAAAAGAAACTTTTTATACTAGAGCAGCATATTCACCATTTCCCCTAATTTGCATTGCTAATTTGTTGAAGTGGTTTTGCACTGTATTTAAGTAATGAAATGCTTGTGTGAAAATACAAAATTTATCGCAAGTTAATTTGCCTTGTCATATATATTGCTGAGTGTCCCATTTATTCTTGTCTATCAATTATTTCATCAAATCATACAAATATTTAGGTTGGAAAGGACCTCAAGGATGATTTAGTTCCAACCCCTGCCACAGGCAGGGACACCGTCTACTAGCCCAGGTTGCCCAAAGCCCCATCCTACCTGGCCTTGAACACTGCCAGGGAGGGGGCAGCCACAGCTTCTCTGGGCAGCCCAAACTCTCTTTCAATTTAAAGCCATTACACATCTTGTTCTATCACTATACCACGTGATAAAAAGCCCCTCCCCATCTTTCCTGCATGCCCCCTTTAGATACTGGAAGGCTGCTAGGTCTACCCCAAAGCCTTGTTTGGCTGAACCACCCCAACTCAGCCTGTCTTCACAAGAGAAATGCTCCAGCCCTCTGATCATCTTGGTCACCCTTCTCTGAACTTGCTCCAACAACTCAGTATCTTTCTTATATTGGGGACCCCAGTGCTGGACAAAATAATCCAAATGGGGTCTCAGCAGAGGGGAAGAAAAATCTGCCTTGTCCTGTTTCTGGTCATGCTGGTTTTGATGCAGGGGTACAGCCGGCTTTACAGGCTTCAAGTACACATTGCTGGCTCATTTTGAGTTTTATCTACCAACACACCCAAGTCCTTCTCCTCAGGGCTGCTTCCAATTCATTCTCCACCCAGCCTGTAGCTGTGCTTGGGATCACTCTGCCCCACGTGCACAACCTTGTCTCCAGTTTACTGAACATACCACACAGCTTGGTGTGGGTGCAATCCCACTGTTAAGCATCACTGGTCCCAGTAGTGACCCCTGAGAAAAAACACTTATCACTGATCTCCACTTGAACATCTAGACTTTTTGACTGTGGCACTTTTAGCCAAGTGGTTCATCCATCAAATCCATGTCTCTCCAATTTAGAGACAAGGATGTGCAAGCATTTGGTAGTGTCCCACATGACAAGTCCTGGTAGATGATATCAGTTACTCTTCCCTTATGCACCAATGCTGTAATGCCATCATAAAAGACCACAACTATTTACTCAGCTGAATAACATCTCCAGAGCCTAAGCAAGACTTGTCATTGTTTCTCCAGCTTTTCTTGTCACTTGAAAGTTTACTGTATTTTTTCACTTTTTTTGTAGTCTGTATTATGCAAAAGTTATTTTCTTACTGAAATTCAGATGCACATGATCCTATTCTATGTGTTTACATATTACTGAAGTTCATAAGAGAACAACCAATGTAAACAATGTAAGAAAGCCAAGAACACACGCAGTTATAAAAGCAAAGGATTCTATATACAAGATTCTTCCAAAATATCTGTCACTAAGAAACTGAAAAAGAATGATGGAACCCCATCTTTAGAGTAATTTTTTAGCCTTTGTCCTTGGTTTTTAAACAATACTAAGCATGGACTTCAGCTTTTTTATTTTCTTCCCTTTGTGGTATCAAAGCTCTGGTGACACTCAAGCTAAACACAGTTTGCTTTTTAGAAGCATCCAACCATGTCTTTAACACTTTTGACTTGTTTCTAGGTGGGACCCAGCATTAGGCAGTCAGGGCCAAGAGCTGCTGGGCCATCATGCATTTCTGCTAAGGACCATGGCCAAAGCTATGATGGAAAACAAAAAAAGAAAAAAAACTCTGTGGGGATGTCTTTCTCTCTCTGGCTACCATGGGCACAGGTACTCTGGTTAGTCAGGAGAAATGGGGGCATTACTTCACTGTATGTCCTCCCTATACAGTATGGAACCATGTATGGATTACCCTAAAACAAGGAGAACGAGGTAAGGGAAAGGAAGGCTGACATCTTCAATAGCCCATTCTCCCAACAAATCTAGCCTTTACAGCAGCCTGAGACCTAAATTCACTCTCACACAGTACACAAGCTATGCTAACTAGAGCTGTTGAATACAACACCCTCACCTTTGTACCCCTCCAGTAGCTGCCAGCTGAGATCTATTTAAGAGCAGTTAATAGCTTCTTCATAATAACCACCACTTGGTTAGGTACATATTCAGGTAGTAACGTAGTTGGTTGTCCAGGCAGGACCCTCCTCTTCCCACCCATGTTCCTCCATGCCCTGGAAAATATATTTTTGAGTTGCTCTCATGCCACACAAGCTTTGTGAGAAAACAATGCCGGAAACTGGCTGCACCCGACAGGGCAGGCAGCTCTCCCCACAACAGTGGGAAAATACAAAACTCTCCATAATGAAGGACAGGGACTCCCAAGATACCCTGTCAGTTGGTCCCTGAGAGAGTCCTCTGCTCACAATCCAAAGCATTTCTAAATGCTCAAGGGACTTCAAAGGACCATTATGGTAATTTAGCTTCGCCTCCTGCATAAAATGAGAGTTTGCAGGTTTTATTTCACTGCTGCAGATACTAAGGGGGTAGAAGCTAAATTATGATACAATAAGGTCAGTTAGACAAAGTCAAAACACCATAAAAGTTGAATTTTTGAAGCAAGGGATTCTATTATTCTTCTGAAGGCAAACAGTTCCATTTATCTTTTTATTCTCATTTACAACTATGCACTTAATTTATTTGTGGCACTAAATATACACACCAGATAAGTCAGCTCAGTAGATATAGTGTTATCAGCTCATAAGAGTCCACCTTAATAGATTTATTGAATCATTATCCCTGTTCTTTCAGACAGTTGTTCAAGACTGAGATTCTTCTTACAGTAATGTAATGGATCACATAAAATATAATTAGCTGTAATGTGGCACTCCTTCACAAAAGATGTTGGGTTTGGTGTTACCTCCCTCCCTGCTATTCAAGTAGTGCAACTACGTATTTTAGTTAGGCTTCAAGTTAGCACAGTTAAAGGTATCTGCTACTGAAAGGTAGAATTTTTTCTTCACAGCATTATTGAAACACTTAAAAATATGGTTACAAGTGCTGTAGAGACTTCAGCAAAGGCTGACATTTATTTCTAACAGACAGATCCACCTGAGTAAGAAGGGAGAGCAGCTTGAAAAATTTACATAACATATAGAAATTACAAAAGTTAGGGTATAATTTGTTTTAATAAACATCTATCCAGGTGATTGCTGAGAAGATACTCAAATACTAACATTAGTGAGCATCTGGCTGCTACTCAGTGGTGTGAGTATTAACATATTAAAGCATTCTCTAGTGTTCTTGTCCCAAAGCCTCACACACTAACAAGACAGAAGCCACAACTAGTCTCTCAGGTTGCTATTTTACTAAATGATAGCTTCCCAGCACGCATGTGAATGAGTAGTAGATAAGGAGTTAGCAGAGGGAAAATCTGGACTTGGGATGATAATGTAAGATCCATGGATATGGACCAGCTGAAAAGCATGAGACATAGGTGGCTTCAGTCTTCTTCCCTTTGTGAGCTCATGAAAGGCATTAGGTTTCTGTAGCATTGCTAATTGCTTATGAAGTAAAGGTCATGGAGGGGTTGATATGCAATTGATGTGGAAGACTGATAAGGCAGAGTTCTGTGCCTAGAAGAGGGAATACACTTGTCAAATGTTCAAAAGCCCAGGCTACCTGAGAACAAAACCTCAAAACTGCTGATGAAGTGGATTTAAGCAGTCCATCAAGCACAGTTCTGCACCTGAGAAACCTTGTAGCCATCTCTAACTACTGATACATAAACTTTCAGCTATGAAGTTCAAGTTGAGTGGAGTATTTGTTGAGAGGTTTTTTGTTTTTTTTCCCAAACCTGTATTTTAAGTGAGGTCTATTCAGAGCGTACATAAATTTGTGTAGAAAGTTTTCTTTCCAGTTTGGATCATCATTGTGTCCCAAACCTGTCCCCCCCTTTTAAATTATATTCTGTGGCAATAAAAACCTCAGTCAAGCAAGGATAAGTTCAGAGCAGTTTCCAAAAGGCCTCTTATCACAAAGCTCGATAAGAAGCAACAGAGAACCATGTGGATATTTTAATGCACAGAGTAAACAAGATAGGCCTCCACAAAAGAAAATATGCCCACACATTCCCCCACCCCAAAAAATATCTCTAGTCTGCTAAAGTTTTAAAATTGTTTTCTGTCTTGCCAAAGAATCAGCTTCATAAAAAGCACAGAAGGATGAGAATGTATGAAAGAACAAGACAAACTGACACATCAAAAGCACTAAACGATAACTGTATGAAGCCTTTTCTTCATCAGATAAGAACCAGGTTTTAGGAAGGTCTAGTATTACTTGAAAACAGTGTGCAGAAGACAGCTCATAGCTTGAGCTACAGGAATATAACAAACAAAATCAAACGCTAAATGAGTATTATAAAAATAATTTGAAACCAAAGTGTTGAACTTCTTAGTAATTCTCACAGTATGTGGCAGAAATCACATTACTTGAATCAGTTAAATCTGGAATACATAAAACATCTAGTTTCTAATATCATATTGGGAACTATCCTACACTTACAAGGTATTGGGCAAGATGACCTCAGGTGTTTCCATCCCCAATTTCTTTAACTCAATGAATAAACATGAACCTAAACAGGATAGGTATACTATTTATCTAAGCAATAACACTCCGTTAACTGGTGCACACAAGGGAATTTACTGCTCTTATGCTGCTGATTAAACAAGATCAGAGAGCTTTAAAATAGGCTTTGGAGTTTTAATTTGCAGGCCTTGGTATGCATTTGTATTGTAATGACCTGTTTATAACCTCTAGACCTATGAAATATAAACCTTTAGATGAGAGTTTTATTTTAAGTAGTTTGTAAAACAGTTTAAGTAGTTTGTAAAACAGTTTAAGTAGTTTGTAAAACAGTTACACACAGATGAAAACAATTTGAGTTAAGACTACAAGCAAAATAATGCTTTTGAAGACTTCAACCTCACAGGCTTAAATAAAGTAACGTCACAGAGAATGAAAAAAGACACAGTGACTGGGACATATCCTAAGAGCAGCTTAGGCTACATGAGATTGCTGGGTATTTTACAATTTATATCTGTTTCATTCCTTCAGATAAACCTAAATTTCCTGTGACTTTAGAGCCAGGTATCATTTGCATCAGTATTACTTCTGAACTGCTATTACTAGAATGTGGTTGACTGAGTGTCCCACAGCTTTTTCATTATTCAATTGCTCAGGCTTTATAAACAAATCAGGTGATTTCTACACAGAATCACAGAATGTTTGGAGTTGGAATGGATCTCAAATGAGCATCTAGTCTAACTCCCCTGCCTGAGCAAGATCATCTAGAGTAGATCATGCAGGAACATGTCCAGATTGCTCTTGAATGTCTCCAGAGAAGGAGACTCCACAGCCTCTCTGGGCAGCCTGTGCCAGTGCTCCCTCACTCTCACAGTGAAATTTTTTTTCTTTACATCCACATGGAACTTCCTATGCTACAGCTTGGACCCATTGCCCCTTGTCCTATCACTGAGAAGAGCCTGGATCCACCCCTCCCCCCCCTTCCCAAACCAATGAAGGAGCTCATCCCTGGAGTTTCAGGGTCAGACTTGACACAGACCTCACAATACCACTGACCATTCATTTCTATGCAGTACCGCCAGTTCTGTGACCTCCTGTCTGAACTGCTAGGAAACCACTCCTCTTGGGCTGGCTTGTATTGCCACAGGTTTTAGGGAAAGATTGTGCCTTAGGGAAATGGACAAAGGAAAGGACAATGGCAAGGCCTCCTAGCCTGGGACCAGCACTGTTCAATATAATCACTGACGACCTGGATGAGGGAAGAGAGTGCACAGACAGCAAGTTTGCTGATGGCACAAAGCTGGGAGGGGTGGCTGACACCCCAGAAGGTTGTGCTGCCATTCAACAAGATTTAGACAGGCTGGAGAGCTGGGCAAGGAGACATTGAATGAGATTTTGTGTGTCAACAACTATTTATGTTTAATGTACGAGCTGTTCCACCTGGATGTTTCCTGTACTTACAGGGGTAAAAGCCAGCATTATACTACTAAACATTTTTCAGTTTAATTTAACAGTCACATCTAATGATACAGAGACATATGCTGTATAGAAAACATTAAGACATATATACACACAGTACTCACAGCAGACTACAGAAAATATTATGTTCCAATTGGGGAATTACATGACAGCATCCTATTCTATAAACAAGGGCTGTAGCTGTAAGATTAGGAGATCAATATAATCTCAGTAGAGGAATTGGAGAATGCTAAAAGAAGGTCTCAGCTCTATTGAAAGCTTCTATTTTTCACTCACCATAAAGCTTTTGAAATGCTGTTACTGTGAACATGTAACTCCAAAACAAAACCAAGCCACCTCTTCTGTACTTAAGTGGCAGGATGCTTTATTTGTAAAGCATCTGGGAGTATTATGGAATCCATACCAGAGGCAACATGAGTTTAAGCAAAGGCATTTCAGTAACTGAAGATGACAAATCTTTTTCTAGTACAGCCTAAGGACTACAGGATAACATTATTCTAGCTATTGTGAAAACCTACATGAATAAGAAACGTAAAAATAAAATTAAAAACACGAAGCATAATTCTCAGGACTGGTTCACTGCAGAGACAGAAACTTCTGACTTTCCAAATCAATCTCTTAAATAGCTTGAAAAAGTCACTATTCAGCATTAAGAAACCTTAGAACTACTTGTATCCTTGAATAAAATTAAACACTAGAGAACAGAAGGAAAACCATGAAGTGCAAGGAATCACAAATAGCCATTGCTACATGTCAGTCACACCTAATTTTTTTGGTGTATTGTGCTGAAGAGTTTCATAGAACAAATAATTCTGAAAATAAGGCGTTTTTCAGATGCCTGAGAATTTGTATGGTAATAGATAGCTGCAATATTCCCTTATCTCCAGCTTAGCCGCTGACTGCAATTATTGTGCAGTAGTAAGGACAGTTGTAGCATATGATTTAAGTATAGAGGTATTTCATTAGCGGAGAAATAAAGAATATTTAGGGAATAAGCAGTAAAACTAGAGAGAAGCCTGGAGATGAACGAGTCTGTCATAGTTACAGCAGAACATTTCATTCTTTTTACTACTTCCAGTTTCAGCTGTTTAGATAAATCAATTGTGCATCATGAAGTCAATTCAACTTCTAATTTACTTAGTGAATTAATTAAACAATGATCAGCTAAACCAGTCTGTTGGTTTTTGAGTCTCTTCAAACAATTAGAATCTATCCAATGAACCAGTAAGATACCAGCAAAACAGAATACAGTTCTTTACAGATAGCAGCTCTCAATGAAGAGGGGGTGGGGGGGACACAATCGGGTCTCATTAGCACAACATCCCACTATCACTGATTAGTGTTCATACAACATTGTGGCTCAAAACCCACTTGCAGTGGTAACTGATTGTGCCTTGAAGTATAACGCACATCCTGGGATGTTGCTGGACCAAGCAGCCACATTTTCAAGGCACAAGTTGAGCAAATGCAGAGGAGGGCATGTTAAAAATCCCCAACCTGTATTTTCCAATGTTTACAGTATTTTATCACTGTAGCGCAGGCCTGAGGATGACAGTGCAGTCTTACTGATGGCACACGGCCTGTCAGTTTGTGGCAGCTGTCTCGTGCTCTCCACGCAGAGCACGTGGCTCCAAAGGCTTTTGCCAATAGAAAAACTGGTGACTTACAGCAACATATGAAACCAAGACTTGTAAATTTGCATTAGGAGTCAAACTAAAAACTGACCAACCGTAGTAAAATGGCAACAGTCACATCTACCCAACCCTTTCTCTAATGGCCAACCTTAACATCAGCTGCCAAACTTACCACAGTGCCCTCTGGAGTGAGGCTTCAAAAGCAAACCAATACCCCATCTGACCACGATACGATGCAGGTAACTATCTAAGACAGTTACTCTAAACTCCTTTTAAAGATGCTGGAGATCAATATGGCCTATTGTACCAAAGTCATTATTTCCTCATAGATCACATGTCTAAGGACAGAAACTGTCCTGAAAAATGCCCCTGACACCCAAGAGCAAAGGAATCAACAGCTGTGGATACTTCCAGCACCAGGAGTCAAACACACAGACAGGAATTCATACAAAAACAAGGACTTTTGCTTGCTTGCCTTTGTGACACATTGAATCCTGATGCCTTCAGTTAAAATATTAGCTTTAGTGGAAACACTGTAAGCTACTTTTTCTGATTCATAGGCCCTGCTTTCTGCTTTGTTATTTCTCCAAAGCGACATGGAAGCACAGCACCAGTGGAGCTTCTGTTTTGCTATCTAAATACATTACTCCTTGCTTTTCCATGCGTTGGTTTCACTCACTGTCTTCAAGATCTGCACACAGGAAAAGGATTGAGAATCATTTACAGAAACTTCTGGCAAATGCAAAAGCCTCGATTCTTGCTCTTTAATTCATTAAATATGAAAAGCAATGAATGGATCTGAGGGACACGGGGAGAACAGTGCTTGTCAGGTACTTCAGCACAACTGAGCAGTCCCTCACAACATTCTCAGAAGCAAATTAGGACATTATAATCTAGATCAGTAAAAAACTGATGGGTAAAGCCCTGTCTGAATTACTGGGTTCAGATGGGTAAGCAGGTCACATACCACTAACAAGTATCCAATATTCCACAGAGACCAGCCTAGGACTGGTCCTGTTTAACAACTTTATCAATGACTTGGAGGAGGTTACAGAGGACTTGCTGCTCAAGTTAATGCGAGTCAATAAGCTTGAGAGTATGACTGTCATCCAGAGAGACTTGGACAGGTTGGAGCAGCAGACCAACAGGAATCTCATGAAAAACAGCAAGGACAAGGGATGAGGAAACACCAGTGTTGGGGATGCCTGGTGAAGGACAGCTCTGTAGGAAGGGACTTGGGAGCCTTCACAGACTGAGTATGAGCCAGGAGCGTACCCTTGCTGCCACAGATGGGAGGTATTCACAGGGACACAGCCAGGACATCAGTCGGGGAGGCACTAAGCACTTCATCCTACACAGTGATTCAGTCTTGGGTCCCCCAAAACAGGAAGGGCATCAATGAACTAGAGTTCAGTGGAAGGCTCCCAAGCTGGCCAAGGGCTCTGAGCACTTGCCCTGGGAGCAGAAGGCAAAGGACCCAGACTTGCTCAACCTGGGGGAAGGGCGGGCGAGGTGGGGATAAACTTTACTAGCACTCTGCCAGTACCTAGAACAGAAACATTGGAAAGACTGAGGTGGGATCTATACAGATATTCAGTGACGAACAAACCTGGGAAGTTCAGACTGGATATAAAGAAAAAAACTAAGTCACCCTGAGGACAGTGAAGCAGTGGAGCACACTGCCCAGAGGCTGTGCAGCCTTTTGTCAGGTGTTCAAGACACAACTGGATAAGACACATCTTGTTCTGCCCATATGGCTAACAGTGTTTTAAGCAAAAGCTTGGATTGGGGACCTCCTAAACCCCCTTCCAACCTGGATGACTTTTATATGACCATATCCTCTAATCCCACAACTCTATTACCATATTCAGTTTACAAACTTACTTCTAACTTTCCCATACCAAGCACTGCCAAATAATCAAAACATCCCAGTAGCACTAGTAAAATGCAAATCACTTTCCAGAGTCATCAGACCATAAAATTTCATTTCTGCTATGCCAGTGTTTCAATACCATTCCCTTGGAATTTGTTTTCCTAAAGTAAGTTCTCCTGAATTTCTAAAACAGAGCATATGACCCACAACCTCATACAGATATATATATATCACATTTCTCAAAGTCAAACTATTGCAGATATCACCTGGTATTTTCTTAGAGATACCTATTTCCAGCTCCTGACTCATAGTCAGATTCTTGAGTTTTGAGATTGAGGATGTTACAGCCTTATGTTGAACCCACTCACCTTTATTCTCACCCCTTTTTTCTCCCACCCCCCAGTTAATCTAGTAAAGAAATTTACAAAGCTTAAATATTGTATTTAAGCATTGCTAAGCATGAAAAAATTATGGGTTTATAATGCCAAACTGACTCCTACATTTAGAACTCCTAACCTCCTGTGGGAATCTTGTAGTCTTACACTCTTTGGGAGTGAGACAGTCATAAGGGAAAGGAGATTTGAGGAAGCCTGAGGTTAATTTAAACAGTGGTAGGTGCATGAAACATCGGAGGAATCTGTACTGTTAAGTTACTGGCAGGAATGGATTAATAGTAGAGCAAGTGGTGAAAGGAGTATGATTAATAGTTTCACATGACTAATTCATTACATTGCATATGATGCTGCTACATTTTGCCTTGCAGGTTCTCATGGAATGTAGGCACATTTTTTATTCTGGAGAAAATGCTGTGCCATGCAGTTTTCTGCTGCAATTGCTGTGCATACCAGCTATCACAAGTACTGCCTCATACTCAGGAGCCTCAGTCTCTTACACTGATGATGCTGGAAATACTTCCCAGGAACAGTTTATGCTACTGAAACTTCTGAACTAGAGTATTTCCACACACTGTGTGCCAATGTCTTTCACCTGAGGCCCAACACACATGTGCAACAGAGGAGTAAGCACTAAAAAAAAAAAACAAATAAATATCTGGTCAGCAGCTTCCCTTTTGTTCCAAATTCAGCCACACAAAGCCTCACAAGGACTGTTCTCCCACAGCCACGGTAAGGAGGAGGGTACAGGGCACACAGCATACCTGTACATACATCTCTCTTACCAGGCAACTCCATGCACTTAACCCCATTGCAGCTGTGAGGCAGAATTCTATATATTTTCTTACTCAAAGATCTAGACATCTACTAGGAATCTCTTTCAACAAGACCTTCTTTAAAAGGCTCTGCATTTTCATACAGACTTCTGAGTTTCTACATAAGCAAAAACACAGAAGTCACATTCTGCAGAAGCTATGAGAACCATACACCTTTACTGCCATTTCCACAAAAGGGGAGAAAAAGAAAAATAAGTTAATATTTTTGTAGCCAGATTCCTCCACATGTGGAAAAGCTACTCATACGTTTCAGAAAATACCTCATTCTTCATTTTTATTCATAAATTCAAAGACATTCAAACTATGTTCAAAAATCTGGAGACAAATAGATCAAAACATTGGAGGATGATAAAAGAAGGTCTCAGCTCTATTAAGTTTCTATTTTTCACCCACCATAAAGTTTTTGAATGCTGTTACTGTGAACATGTAACTCCAAAACAAAACCAAGTTACCTCTTCTGTACTTAAACTCATGTTGCCTCTGGTATGGATTCCATAATACTCCCAGATGCTTTACAAATAAAGCATCCTGACACTGAAGTGGAGTCATTTCAGTACTAAATATGACCAAATGACTAAAATATTTTTTTCCAACACATTCTAAGGACTACAGGATAACATTATTCTAGCTATAGTGAAAACCTACATAATATTGATAAATTAATGAAAGTGAAAAATACTTAGAAGTTATTTAGCACTACTTGACCAGATGCTATAAAGGTCACAATCCTGTGACAGAATAAGGTTTCACAGATTTAAGAGAAAAATTGGTATATTGCTCTCTGGGATGAATCACAGAATGACAGAATGTTAAGAGATGAAAGGGAAAGAGAACTAGTCCAACCACTCTGCTAGAGCAGGATCACCTAGATTAGGTCACCGGAACATGTCTAAATTGGTTTTGAATGTCTCCAGAGAAGGAGACTCCACAATCCCCCTGGGCAACCTAACCTGTCCCAGTGCTCTGTCACCCTCACAGTGAAAAAGGTTTTCCTTACATGGAACTTCCTATGCTCCAGCTTAGACCCATTGCCCCCATCCTATCACTGGCCAACATTAAGAGCCTGGATCCATCCTCCCAACACTCACTCTATAAATATTTAAAACATTAATGAGGTCACTCCTCAGTCTCCTCCAAGCTGAAGAGCCCCAGCTCCCTCAGCCTGTCCTCATAAGGAAGGTGTTTCACTCCATCATCTTGATGGCCCTACGCTGGACTCTCTCAAGGAGTTCTGTGTCCTTCTGGAACTGAGGGGCCCAGAACTGGACACAGTAATCCAGTTGCGGTCTCACCAGGGCAGAGCAGAGGGGGAGAAGGACCTCTCGACCTAGTAGCCATCCCCTTCTAATACACTCCAGGATGCCACTGGCCTTCTTGGCCACAAGGGAACACTGCTGCTTCACTGTCATCCTGATATTTACCAGGACTCCCAGGTCCGTCTCACTTGCACTGCTCTTTAACAGGCCAATCCCCAACCTAGACTGGTAAATGTGCTGACTGTGCACTCTATTCCCTCACCCAGGTCATCAAGGAATACACTGACCAGTACTGGTCCCAGTACCGACCCCTGAGGGACTCCACTAGTTACAGGCCTCCATCCAGACTCTGTACCACTAATGACAACTCACCAGCTTCTTCCCTTCAACCAGCTCTCAGCCCACCTCACTACTCTACCCTCCAGGCCACACTTCCTCAGTCTGCCCACCAGGATGCTGTGGAAGACAGTGTCAAATGCCTTACTGAGATCCAGGAAAACTACATCCACTACCACATGCCCTACCATGATCCAACCACCTGAAAGAACACACCCTAATGTCCCAGAAAACATATGCAGTAGCCAATTGCAGTGACTATCAAACAAGTTTTACATCAGTGGGGGAATAAGGGGAGGTCAATAAAGGAAGCAATGAACGTTGTAGAGATAAACTATTACCAAAGTTGATAAACAGGATGGGGTACCTACCATATTGCATTTATTCCAACAGTTAGAAATAAAAGCAATCAGCATAGTTTAAGTCCCTTTCTAGATAGGAAGGCTAGATGCATTTCAAGCAAACCATAGATGCATTTTCACTTTTCTGCAAGTTGGAAAGAGGGGTGATGTTGTCATACCACCAGACGAAAATGCAGCTGCAACCCAGAGGCTAGAAATTGCTCCCACACTGCTTGCATCCAAACAGCCTGTTTCCAGAGGGAGGCTGGAGCAGAAGCGCTCCAGTTCAACAGCACCTGGCACAGTAAACACTTTCAAAACTCAATGCAAAAGAGCTAAAATTTTGCCTGCATATTAAAAGGTAAATGAGGAAATATGTGCACTTGTCAGCCTGATATTGATCCTAGGAGAAATACTGAATGGCTGACAAGACTATTAATAAAAAATTAATTACTAAGGAATTAGATTATTAAAATATTAAAATATGCCAGTTGAGATGAAAAAGCCACAACATTACTCTTGATAAGACATTCCTGGCTAGTTCAACAGGACCCATTTCCTGTTGCTTTAGTGCCTCACTTACCAACTCATTGTTGATAATACTTCAGGTGAAAGGACTCATACAAAGAAATGAAAGTGACACACAGTAAGTAGATTAAAAAGCTGGTATTTTCTTGGCTTCCTGCAGTGAAGAATAATAATCAAGGAGTATGTGTTCTAGCAGGACTTCAGAGGACAGTTCTAAATCCTGTTATTACTTGACATTTTATCAGGAACCTGAAAGGAAATACAAATTAATCCCCGATAAAAATTTATGAATGATGCTAGAATTAGGGAAGTTAATCTAATTAATAGGAGATATCAGTAATCCAAAATGATCTGGGCTGCTTCATAAATTTGGCATAAGCTAATAAAATGAATTCCATGCTAAGTAAGAGTGAGGTCATACAAATTTTGGAGGTCAAAGTTCCCTACAGCAGCATCTTTTTGAAAAGGTTTTTGGAAACAGTAATCAGTACAATTACTGTTCTGAGTATCGTGCAATACAGCACTTCTTGCATGCTACTTAGAGCATTTAAGAATTACCATTAACCCAAAGGAGAAATTGGCCTTGCTACTTTGATTTAGCTTTTATCTCCATTGCATTGGCTGCCTTGTATCCTATTGCCCAATACTGTACAGAACAGTTCATACTCCCAACTACAAGCTTGCTGGTTCTGCCTTGATGCAAGATCCACGCTGCTGTGTAAGTTCCTTTGTGTTCACAACACAGCAGTGGCTGTTTGCTATCACAGAAACCTAAAATACAGATGATATGAAACAGAAATCCTAAATATCTTACCAACATCCAAGTTATGAGTCCTTGGGCACAAAGACTAGGTTGCAGTTCTAGACTGAATTCCACAGATGGAGTCCCATTCCCTAGTCTCCATCTTTACATCACTTTTCCACTGCCAGTTATAAAGTCACACAGTTTGGTAGTGACAGTTTCTCATAGTGACAGCCTCAAATGTTCATATTACAAAGTGTAAAAGGCAGCTACAAAAAGTCTGACTAGAGCTGGGATACACAGAAGTATTACCAGGATAATTTGTCCCGTCAATACTGCTTGTCCATCCCCAAGAACTGGAAAAAAGTCTACATTTAGAAAAGTTGCTTAGAATTCAGATGAGTAGATTTGAAAGATCTAGACAAAGGCTTGTATCAGATAAAGCTTTCCAAATAACCTGTAATACACTATTCAAAGGCAGTTCAGGAGCTGAGACTTAACATTTTACAACATTTATATTATGTTCTTTATATTTGCAAACCCATATGTGTAAAACCAACAGTTGGGTAGCTACAGTTACCAACTGGATTCCTCACATGAAATACCTTGTGCAGTATTTATAACAGCCAGTATCAAGTCATTTGGCCATTTCTGTAATCCATTTTCATAGCAATGTTGTTTTAACTCTTCAGCTTTGGTGATTATATACCATTAGTGGTTACTGAGTTTATCATACAATAAGTTTGAATCTTTCTGTACTTCCAAGTATCCTATCACAGACAAACAGGCTCCTCAAGGCCCACAAAGAAGTGGTAATTTCTGATTTACCATGATTGCTACTATCTTGGAAGTCAGACTTCTTTAGCATATTCAAGTCAGATTAACATGATGGCAGGGAAAGTTTCTTATATGTATTCTGTACAGTCATCTGTACAGCTATAACTTGTTTCACATTCTGGAAAATACTAATGTTTTCCATAGACTATAGCACAGACAGAAGAACAGAGAATATTAGGCAGCAACAGACATCTATTCTGACCATATTAAAGAGTCCAACTCAACACAAGACCCTTTCCCATCATCATTTCACCATGAAGAACTGCAGTGTTTGCATAGTTCAGTATTTCCTGCCCCCCCTTACCATACCCAACAGGGGATGGCTAGTGAAGAATAAGAACAGTGCATGTTTAATGATAATTCCCCCTACTCAGTAGTCTCCAGTAATTTGTGGCTCAGACTAAGGAACAAATAGTAGATTCCCATGAGTTCCCCTTATTTTTTCTAGTCATTTTTAGAACTCCTGAAGCAGGAATTCTCTCCTATCATATGCACTTCAGTATATTTTATTCATGGGTGTTCACTACCTTCACATTTTAGAAAATTTTTCCATTAATGAGCAGTGCACAAATAGCATAATCACTAGTCTGCAGTCATCCAGAGCACCTTTGAAACCTTTAAGAACTAAAAAACCAAACCCCAAAGCTGGTACCACACCAGCCACTTCCTGGCCTGTAAACCCCTGGAGCTTTAAGTTGGATAAAGCTGAACAATGAATTGTAAGCAATTGCATAAGTTATTTAGAACCCTGTAGTGAGTATTATCTGGTCATCTCAATCTCTTCTTGTTCATTTTCTCTACATTTCATAACCTTTTCTACTAAAGAATTTAACAGATTTTCCCAACAGACTAAAACTAGAATTTCAATGCAGTAAGTCCTTATCTCCTTAATAAGAAACAGCAACACAAAAAATAAAATCAACCCCTCACATATTTCTTTTGCTGTGGTTTTGTTCTCTTAAGTCCTCTTACTATGCCTTAATCATCAACTAACTTTAGATTTGTCACCTCTCTAATTTTTTTCTAAAGATTGTGACAGCACTTCATGCTTTAAAATTATTCCTTATATATTTAAGCAAGACCCAAATTGCTTATTTTGCACGTAACTTCCTGGAATTTCTGACCCCTTCTATTTTCCCTTTGCTTTCAATTAAAGTACAATAAATTTAATGACAAATTACACATCTAGGCATACTAAGGAGTTTGAGGTTATTCCTTGAAATAGTATTTCCTACTGCATGTTGACACCTTCTTATCACTATACTGAAATATGCCATTCAGACTTTCCTTGAAGAACCTAGGAATTTGAAAAAAAAAAAAACATTGATTTTTCTTTAAAGCATGTGGTGTTAAGTGAACTAAGTCAACAACTGTGGGAATACATATAAGATACTGAAATAACTCCATCTCAGCCAGACCCAATACATTTAATGTGATTCCCCACAGGAGCCCCCACAGCCTTGTGTATTGGCAGGCAGAAAGTTGTTGGTAACACACACATTTCAGCAGCTGCTTCCTGAAGGGATCCCTTGCTTTCCTTTGATAGTGGTTAATTTTTTGACCAAACCGTAGACAAGAAGCATACCATCAAAAGAATTAAATGAGGCTGTTAATGTTATGTTTCTTTTGTATGTGTGCAGAAGTATTTACTCCATCCCGGCATAGTTCTGAGACTAAACTTCTGTCAAGATGTCTGTTACTAGATTTTGGATGTTTTGGAAGCTTGTTTTGTACTCCTGGATCTAGAGAAAAATAAATGAACAGCAGAAAGAAATAAAGAATCCTTTCCTCACATTCAACTCAAACACATAGCAAACAAGAAGTAGGAATCTCAATTAAAAAAGCACCACAGAAAAGGGGGGAATGATACATCAATACAGCAGTGTAAAAGTTTTGACCCATCCCTAAATATCATGTAGTTAGTGTTCTAGTCAATTTTGTCCTTGTGATAAGTACTGCATACACTCTTGATGGCTGATGTTACTAAGCATCAGTTTCCCTCCCTCTCCCCCCCCAAGTTATCGATTAACTCCAGCATTCAGCAAAAGTTATTTTATGTAGTAGGTTGTCTGACTGCAATTCAGGGATCCCAACGTTTAACTTAAGGCATGTTACCAGCACTTAATGAGAACATTTTATAGAGTTTCAAGAAAAAGTGGGAGAAATTGATTTTTCACAAGTCAGCTTTATCAAATCATTAGGTTCTGTGGTTCTAAATGGGACCTCACTATTTAGCTCGTAGCCTCAAATGAATACATCACCTCAGACTGTCTTTTACCACCATCAACATGCTATTTAAGAAAAATAATAAATGTGTAGAGTTAAGGTGCTTGAATTTAAACTTCCCATGTATTTAATTGATAAAATGAAAAGCTATTTCTTTTTCAGTGATATACTAATTGCATAACTGTACATACCCGAGAATGATAATTTTTAGCAATATGCAGTAGAACTGCCATATTGTTGTATGTGCAGTAATTCTCGTTAGAAAGGTACACTATTACAACAGGCTACCTAAAAAAAAAATCATTCTAGGAACAGAAACATAAGGGAAAAAGCATGAATATTTGAAAGACAGAATGCTCAGGAAGGGGTTCCCTTTGGAAGGGCACACAATAAAGTGCATAACAAGAGACAGGAACTGTTACAGTTGTTACTTGTTTCTGAAGGACCCTTCAGAGAAAGGGTGGAAAGCAACAGAAAATACAAGGTCATCACTTGATAGGCAAGCAAAAGAGATCAGGAAGTTATGAGAAAAGGGTCTTCCTCCTAAGAGCTGAGTTTCACTGCAGGGACCTGGGTCCAACCCAGCAGCTCTGATGCTAAGCACCAGCAACATCTAGAGAAGGACTGTTTGCAGTGGTTCAAGAAAAGATGGCTCACTGGAGGTAGCCCTTTGTAGATAGCTACATGATGATCATTTGCCTTCGTGGGTACAAGAGAACTGTCTTCACAAGATGCATGAACACAATGCACAATTTATCACCCTTCACTGCACAAAAAGAGGCAGTGTCAGGGCACACGAGAACTTGCAAACAGATTATACCACAACGAATAGCTAAACTTTTCTTGGGCAATATTTTCAAGTATTCAACAGTCCACAGATCTGACACCCAGTTTCAGAGACAGATAAGGTGGTCCAGTTTAATATTTGAATTAGTTATCATTCAAGAAACTGCATTTCTACAGCACTTTTACTTGACACCTATAAAGGACCTATACTCCCACAGAGCATCTGCACCGATTGCCACAGTGTGTGTTACATTTACATTTAAATTGGCTTTCACTTTTTGCCATTTGAGGCAGAAAATCCTAGTGATCACATTAAATTCTCAGTGTTTTTTGGGGGGGGAAAGCACAAATACAGCTCAAGCTTATCTTTGCGTTTTCCTGAAGAAAGAAATTACCAGCACCTTGAATCTTCACCAAGGCATCTATAAAGCTGAATTACTCTCCAGCCAGCTTGGTACAATGGTATGTATTGTCAGGTTGACTCTAAAACAGAGCAGGAACTTCTACCTGGGTTCCCAAAAAAAAAAACCAAAAAAACAAAACACCACACAGCTAAGCCTCTCAAGTCATTCAAAACACTGTATTGTTCAGAGCACCAGATGACCTAGTTCCCCCGGCTTGTAAACTGGAGAAGAAAGTGCTTTATAACCAATAAAAAGATATCTTTAAAGAAGCCAACATACTCATTTTCTGAAAAAGATGGGATCCTGCTTATTTGCTGACATTAAATCTTCAGCAAAGCACACAGCAAGACAGGCAATCTATATTCCAATACCTGTAGGAAAGCCACTAGATACCGACACAATAAATGCTTTATTTCTATACAGTGTCTTTTCTTGCCTGACAAGTCAGTCTAGGATTGAAGTTTTCACCTCAGACAATTATCAGATATTATTCTCTTTCTACTTATTTTCTTATGTTATCATACATATCATCTATATTCATTAGGTACAATTAAATGCTTTAATGCTTCCTTCCACAACACTTAGCTCACCCATGGTGCAAGTATCCCTGGTCAGATGCACTGCAGTACCCTTGTGCACAATTTCTCCCTGTCTATACTTTGTGCCACGGCATTCCTCATTCACTTTCACACAAGATACACCCTCTCAGCAGCAACTCTCCAGGGGCAGTCAGGGCATTGCATCCTACACTTATTAACGCAGTATTAATTTGCTGAAGAATTATGAGTGAAGGCATGTCATAAATGTGTATTAGCTATAAGGAGTAATGCATTAATCATTGCAGTACTTCACAGGAAGGTAACAGACAGCCGCTCCTACACGTAGGTATTTCACTTCTGCTTCAACCGTGGTATATGAAATCACTTGGATCCACTCATGTACTTAGCTATGTTTACTGAAAGTGGTTCATCAGGGAAAAAATTTAAAGATGGCAGATGAACAAAATGTTAGGGTTCAGGACAGAAGCTTCTGAAATTCTGAAAAGGAAGTTGTTCCATAACTGCCTAAATCAGGATTAATTCCTGCCTCCGTACCAACTGGTTACGGCCAGTAACCACAGATGACGATTAAAGGTTTTCTGTCACAAATTTACCAACTGTTTGCTGTTGTGTTTTACAGAAGCCCAAGCTTTGTTTAGCACTGCTCTGAGTTATGACAAAGCTTCCAGACTCTCTCCAAATTCTAGCTTTTGGGAGTCTTGATATACAGCTACACTTCCTGGCTATAGACTTCCTTGCCCATGAACTATGTTAATGGGCAAGGAAATAGGAGACCTCGTTTCATACTAGACCTCACTTTCACTACCAGCACTGAGAATATATACACTAGATAAGGATTCCTGTATCAGCTCTTCACTGTTCCTTAACTGTTTTTAAAAAGATGTTGTAATTAGAAAAGCCTGCTGATCAGAATATTGATAAGCATACTGTAGTATAACTGGGAAAGAAGGAAATCAGAATACTTAAAAACTTGAGCCGAAAGGCTGACCCAAAGCCAGCTCTGTAGTAATGACAGAGCAAACCTTCTCCAGTGTTTGCCAGTTATCTTGCAGGTGAAATAGAACCCAGAGCCACCATTCGGGGCTGAGAGGAGAGGTGTGCATATGACATAGTAAGAGGCTCTCACTGTGCTGGATCTTGATGCTGAGGAGACCCACAGGTGTTCTGGGAAGAGCAGGGCAAACAGGGGAAGTCACAGCAAGTCCATCTGCGTGCTACAAAAGCAGCAATATATTTAGAGAGAGAAGACTGTAGACTTGTATAGCACTACGGCTGTAATAAGTTACCACAAGTGATTATACTGGTCACTTACAAGCAGTGTATTTATTCACAGCAAGTCTCCCTTGCCCAATCAGCACACTGCTTAATTTCTGTATGAATTATGCTGTCACTGCCCCACACCCACCAATAGCTTGAAACTGCTATAATGATGCATAAAGATGATTCTTTAAAAAGTTTGTAAAACACTATTACAGAGAGTGCTAAGGTACAATTTAAGGAGACATTATTAACCAGTTCAGTTTTAATGGTTTAGACACTTGATCACCATCAGTCCAAAATAATTTGAAGCCCAGATAAATAAAAAGAGCCAAGAATAAAACACATTTTAGAAGTGAAGGATAATGTCATGATCTGAAACTTCTCAGGTGGCACTACAAAAGGGGAGGGAATAAAGACTTTGTCCCTGAACACTGACAAGTATTACAAGAAGAAAGTATTAGGAAATCCTTAGCACTTCCTTTTGAATGACATAAAAATTCTAGTTCAAGATTAATACCAATTTAAAATCAGCATACTTGTAGTTAGATTAAAAGGTCTACTAACACATCCTCATTAAACACATACCAAAACCAATGCATACAAGATATTCACTGTAATCTTGAAACTGTGTAGTTATGTGGTTGATCAAAGACTGCATCAGTACAGAGCAACACTGTTCCCTTGGGTTTCTACACTTGACAGTCAGCATCCTTATCACGAGCTTAGTTCCCGTGTCTGCTTGCTCTTCAGATAATATTTTTTTACCTGTGCTTATGAAGCATGATAGAACACAGACTTTTAAAAAGCAATATGTAAAATTGTTTCTACTGCAAAGTGAATTGCTAAAATTATTTATGGCTCACTTCAGAGCCAATATCTCCATGTTACTGGATCACTAAAGAATTTAAAAGTGTACGATGAGCAACCAGCCATTTCCAATTTTAGTTTTACAAACAGAAGACGCTTCAAATTTTTTAACACTGCTATCAACTCTACAAGACTTTCATCCTCCATAGAAACTGAGATAGAACATTTACTTCTGGAATTCAGTTTGCACAAACTAGTGCCTGCTCTGCTTTAAAAAGTTGATTATTATCAGCAACTTTAAGTTTTCTCCCTGTGATCTCAGATTTTAGAAAAATATTTTAGAGATGGGTGGTTATTACATATCTATTTTCACACATGCTTTTAGTCTGTCATCATTCCCTAGCTAAACGCATTTCTTCTTACTAATAATAATTCATTGTGTCTTGGTAAAGCATGAGAAAACATTTAAACAGTTCTACTAGTTCTGCATAATTAAATTCTTCTAGGTTCTCAGCATCTTTTCACAACAGTACTGGAAAAAAAATCCTAAAAATGACAACATAAGGGTTTTTTGTTGACACCCCCCAAAAAAAAAAAATCCAACACATCAGCATCCACAAACAAGAAACAAAATAATGCCTTAGACATGTCATGAAAGATGAGCAAAATTTCTAAGGGTCTAGTTAGTTCAACCAATAAAGCTAGAAGACCTGCAGTTCCACACTACAGCCAGCTATTGCGCTTTTTTCCCCATCGCCTCTTGCTTTGCAAGTATATATACATGACTGGTTTGCACATATAATATTTCTAACAGATATACATACATTTGTAATAAAATGTTATGCTGTCTCACCACTAACATGACATTTTAAAGACAGCCTTACTTTTGAAAGCAATGTCTCAGCACCCACACCCAAGCAGCCAGCACAGAATAAGTAGAAAGCCCTTCATTAAATCATGCTTCTTGACTTCACAAGTCAAAAGCTTGCACAACCTATATAGGGTGTTTCAATTGTTAGGCTTTTCATGACTTTTAAAAAGAAATTAAATAACATGATATCACCAAGATATACCTAATAGACTTAACTCCAAAACATAACTCAAAGAAGAAAAGTAACCAGCAATTACAGCTACCCATACTATCAAAAAGACTAATCTCAGGAGAGAACAGTTTTATAGGACCCTATAGAAACAGTACATAAAGACCAATGCTTCACCAAAGCCTTTTAAAATACACTTGAAGACACAAGCCTGTAAATAAGCACTGATACATACCCCCACTTCCCACACTCTGTAACTCCTTATCAGGGGAGGGAAAAAAAAAACAAAAAAACCCCAAAAAACAATAACATAAACCACTTCTACCACCAAGTACAGTTAAAACAGGCCATGTTACCTTACTAAGTCACCAGGAAACTCTGGGAAACTACAGCAGGTCAGAACAAACTGTCAGGCAGGACAGCCCTACAACACCCCACAGAAGCCTCCCACTAACACCCCACAGAAGCCTCCCACTAACACCCCACAGAAGCCTCCCACTAACAACCCCCATTGCCTTTTTAGGCCACACAGGCCATTAAATACAAGTGCTTTGCCTACTAAATGGCTGCAGGCACTGCACAAACTTAACAAACCCCACCCCAATCAAACACCTATATCCCTCAAAGGCACAAAGCTCTCAACAGGTTTTACCTTTTAATTGACTAAGTGATTATTGCCTAACTGCTATCAGTTGAGCCCAGAGAAATCCATACATAAGAGCTCTATGGAGACACTACACGGTAGGTAGCTACTCTTTATGAAATAGCACCAGGAGAGGCCCTGTGTAAGGGGGAAACCCCTCTGTTGGTTCCACACTTGCAACAGAGTTCAGGACCTGGGCAAAGGTAGGTGCTGCTGGGACTAACAGTCTCAGATGTGGTAAAATGATGCATTAGGTCCAGGGTCAATCCAAGAGGTCCAGTGCAGCACAACAGGAGATGACCAGAGTTAGTGGTTGGAGACATGGCTATAACACTGATCAAGATCTAAGCTGGGGATAAAGGTAGGGCTGAAAACGCATCATCACCTGCAAGGCACCTTACGGTGTGTCTGGACCTTATCTTAAATGTAGCTCCTGGAAGTGCAGGGAGAGGATGTGGGTGAGGGTCTGTCCCAGATGAGGCCAGTCAGGGTAATTAAGAGCAAGTAAAGCACTTGGGACTCTACACTTTACTGTGTTAATTGGGGTTTGAGGAGGCTGCTGTGTAATCTTCAAGCTTCAGCTGGGGACTACTGAAAAGAAAGCAGGCTGGTAACAAAACTTAAAAAACCGAAGTGGCTCTCTTGAGAGTGAGGAGGGTAAGTTTCTGGATTTTTCATTAGTGGCACTAAATACCAGCTAATGCAGATTTTGGATAACTCTTTTCAGTTTGAGAAAGACTAGTACTTTTGATCTCTGGACCCAAAATGATATCATAAGAAGCACGTCTTAAAGAAAACATATAGATACTAGGAGGTTTATGCTTATTAACTCTAAAGCTAACTAACATATCAATTTACTGGACAAGTAGTAACTTTATCTTATTTCTTTATTAGTCTGACAATAACATCTTAGTTTCATGCATAAGGTGTACTACCTTTTTGATCTTAACAGGACTTCAAGCATAAACATTAGTAATAGAATATTTGTGCTCAAAGTAGCTTTATGTAAGTAACTTTGTTTTAGTGTTTAATTTTCATAAATCTAGCTGAAACAAGGGTTTCCTTTCCTGACTTTTTTTTACCTATTAGCTTTATATTTAATCAGTTTAGCACATTTTTAACTAGCAATATATCTTGTTACACCATCAAGTTTATTTCTGCATCTTTTTCCCAATGGCAATTAAGGAGGTTAGATTAATTTACATAACCTTGTCCTACGACTACTGGTAGAGATGATTAGAATATAAAAGGTCCTTGTGTGTATGCAATGAAGGAGGACACCCAGTACTTTCAAAATGTACTTTTTAAATGGTATTTCAAATTTATATTCAGATAGAGGGAAGAATAAGTTGTTTACAACAATGTTACACCTGCATCTTACCTCAAGATACACTGGTAAGCTTTGTAAAAAGGCGTGCTTTTGGGGGCCCCTGGAAGTAATGACAAAAGAGGAAATAAATTCTTATGATAATTCAGATTAGCCTCATACACAATATTACAAACAAGGCAGCTAAACTGCAAGGTCAAGCTGTCAATTTATTAGAACACTATATAATAGCAACACTTGATTAGATATCTGTAATCCCACTGACCGTCAAAATAATCAGCTCAGTGTCAGACTGAAATAGGTGGAATACTATGTGCTGTGCAGAACTGCTCTGAATCTGCTTGCAGCAAATACAAAGACATTGAGGAGTGAAATCCTTCAGTAAGCAAAGCTGTGTGTATTTTTCATTGTGATGGCCTTAACAGATTTTTCTCAGTACATAAACAAATTTTAAAAAAAGTTCCCAGAATGTAGTAAAGGAGCTTCACAGTAAAATAACAGCTACACTGCCAAATGAAAAGGCTTATCACAAAAACATTTTAATCTGTTCGTCTTTCTTATAGGTTGGACCTACTATATGAATACTACAGAGATCCTTAGCAACAGAGGCTAGACTTGAGGCATCTGCAGTTTCAGAACCTGTGGCTGGCTAATGCCAAACCCTCACATCCATTCTTTTTTTCTGTGTAGCAAGCCATGTTTTCTGGAGATGGCATGTGCCATTCTCAGGCAATTTTCCAACCACCATACCCCAGCCAGTGATGCAGGGCATCACAACACACAGCAGCTCACAAAGGGATTTTGTCATTAGGTGACCTGGACAACAGCACATGCTGTTGTTTTGGCAAGAACAGCGGTCACAGATTTCCACTTCCTAGTTGCAAGAATATTTCTCTTTCATCAGATCGATCCATCATCATGTTTCCTGAGCTGGAAATCAGTAAGTGAGTGGGGGCTAATGCTGCGCTGCAGGCCTGGAGTAGCCAAGTGATCCTGCGATTTCAGATTAATAAGGGTGCTTTCCTTGACCTCTGATGGAATTTACCTCAGAACACCCACTACTTCAATACGGACAGGTGGCAACTGCACTCTTCATTCAGAAACATATGTTCATCTCCATATGGTAGTTCACCACCTTCAGTTCTTACTAGTTAAATAAGTGTAGGTTGGTCAGGTAGCATACAGGGGTGTAACAGCATTAAAAAGACTTCATGTGTTATGAGACTTCTCAGTTCCCATGATGTTTCAGTGGAAGGCTCTGAAAACATTGAATTCTTCATTTGCATCAAAGCAGCTGAAGCTTGTCAGGCCTTTAAATACACACCTGACACTTCATTCCCCAAATACGGTCAGTACAAGGTGTGGCCCCTCTGACCAGATACGTGCAGGAGAACTGCCTCTGCAGAGAAATCCTTCATTTAGGAGTAAGAAAAACATACCTTGTAGTTCCAGTAGAAAAGATAAATGCTAAAAAAAAAAATTTGAATATGAGAAAGCTGGAAAAAAAAAACCAAAACCCAGAGCACGGAAGACAAACATGTAGAGGTTTATATTTAGATGGAATGGAAATATATAGAAAAAAGATGTTTTAATGTCTTCAGTGGATTTCTCTATAGGTTTGACCCTGCAGGGATATTACCATTTTATCTTTACTACTTGCATGCCTATGGGCTCATCACTTAAAATAATTACTTGATTTTCTCATGTCAAGATGCTATTTTTGGATGAAGTTTTCTTCTATGTAGTACACAGCTGTCAATTCCTAATTTTATTGCAATTCCCATGTTGTATGAACTTTAAGCTCCAGTTCCCCCAGCCATGTAATTACCAGAAAATCTGTACTTGTTTTTAGAAGTTCCTAGCCTTCTAGTTTTGTAAATGGGAAGGACAAATGTAACTCAAATGTTCTCTAAAACTTCTGAGGCCAAAAGAAAAATGAAAGTGAATACAATTTATTAAAAATCATTATATTTCAGTTACTTATTATTTTTACTTGTGCAATGTCTAGTTTATGAGCTTTGTATGCTTGACATACTGAGAAAAACTTAAATCTACGCCCTGGAGAGCTTCAAAATAGCTACAGACCATAAAAAGAAATATCTGTACTTTGAAAACTCTATGCAAACAATGTGCATTCTTCTTGTACCTCCTACTCCTCTTTAAAAGAGCAACAGCCTGATTACTTGCAGTCTAGATCAAAACCAACACAAACCCACCCTGCTTCACAAAGCTATTTTGTATTTTCCCTCTTTTCCATAATTTAGAACTTTAAAAAGTATATTAAATTTGTATTTTCTACTTAGACATAGAGATGTGTATGGTATCTGAAAAAATATATATATTATGTATATATGCACACATATATACTATTTCTTTGTCACCAAAGAGGGGATATGTTTTGGTTTATACTGTCCTATTTCTGGGCATCCTGAAACCAGAGACTATTTTTTACATCAGATTTAAAAATAGACTTGACTTTGTTTTCTCTACTCACCTTGAATGTGCTATTTTAGTTAAGGGAAAAGTACATTGTAGAGAGACACAGGCTAGTATGATTGTCCTTGACATAAGATGTCTCTTCAATGAGAAGCTGATTTTACACATCTAGCTTTAATGATAATGCTCACATAAATGGAGAAGAATCTTAAGATGTTACTACCTTCTTTTTCAATATTTTCTTTTCTAAATACCACTTTATTATGACAGCTGAAAGTCTCCATCAGAATGAATATGTCGAAGACTAGCTTTACTAGCTTTGTTCTCAATTGCTACTGGTTGTCGTTTTTATTATTGCTATTAATTACTCAATCCAGCTCAAAGGAGCTTTGGATGTCTTTCACATTGTGTCTAACATAGGGTTTTTCTTTCTTCTCCATTTTTATTAAAATTAATGTTGATCAGATTTTTGCTTGTAGTTTCACACTATGGGAATGGTACCTGTTTTTCAATCTAACCAATTACCTAGTGAAATTGAATAACCAGAAAAGTTCCTTTTAGAATAAAAACAGTGTTCTTAGTAGGTCTTGCCACTGCATAAAAATAAAGTCAATTTATTTAAGTTTGCTAGCTAAAATTTGTGGTCTGCTGCAGTGAATTGCATTAGGGATCCATCTCATCCAGTCCCATAGACTTGTGCACCTTTAGGTTCCTCAGTTGGTCTTGAATCTGATTTTCCTCTACAATGGGTGGTTCTTCACTCTGCCAGTCCCTGCCTTTGCCCTCTGAGACTTGGATGATGTGGTTACAACTTTGCTGGTGAAGACTGAGATAAAGAATTCATTGAATACTTCAGCCTTCTCCATATCCTGAGTAAGCGGATCTCTCATTTCATCCCAGAGGGGGGGCATGGTTTTCCTCATCTACCTTTTATCATTTATGTACCTATAGAAGCTTTTCTTGTTGCCCTTGATGTCCCTAGCCAGATGTAATTCTATCAGGGTTTTAGCTTTCCTAACCTGATCTCAGGCTGCTCAGTTTCAGAGGTGATCTTTCAATACCAACCAGCCTTCTTAGGCCCTTCTTTCTTTGCAGTTTCACCCCATAGTACTCTATCAATCAGGTCCCTAGAGAGGCCAAAGTCTGCTCTCCTGAAGTCCAGGGTAGTGAGCTTGCTGTGTGCCATCCTTGCTGACCTGAGGATCTTGAACATACGGTTATTGCAGCCAAGGCTGCCCTTGAGTAGGACAGTCCCACCAATCCCTCCTTGCGAGTCAAGGTCCAGCAGGCACATCTCCTCGTTGGTGCCTCTACCACTTGTAGAAGAAAGTTATTGTCAGCATATTCTAAGGAACTCCTGGATTGTTTATGTGCTGCTGTGTTGTTCCTCAAACAGGTACTGGGGTGATCAAAGTTCCCTAGGAGAACCTGGGATTGTGAACACGAGGCTGCTTCTATGAAGAAGACCTTTCTACAGAAGGTCTTATCCACTACATCTCCCTGGTTGTGAGGCCTGTAGCAGACCCTCACTATAATGCCACCTGTACTTGTTCTCCCTTTAATCCTGACCCATAAGCTCTTGGTCAGTTCCTTATGCTCATAAAGACATGTTGTATGTGCAGATCTCTTCCTAACATTATTAATAGGGAAAGTTTAAGCTGGTAAATATGAACTTGACCTTTCCACTGCCGTCTCATTTAGATGAATCTGCATGCCTTCCAAGCATGAATGTTAAACATGGATATAACACAACTGAGGTAAAATCAATTATGAGCTTCTTGAACCCATACTATCAACATCTCATGTAGATTACCTGCCTTGACCTTAATCACACTTTCTCCCAGAGTCGTATTACTTGCGTACATTTTGGGCATCACTGTAAAAAGTCACTGATAGATGTTTAATTTATTCCATCACCAGTCACAACTTTGCTATTTTTATTATTTTGCTTAACTATGACTTTTCAAACTACTGCAAAATTCTTCTTAACAGACTGGTGAAAGCTTCTGCTTTGTTTCACAGAATTTTTTAACTTAACATTTCAAGCACTTATCTGCATAGACCAGTGCAAGCTAAGCAAGGTGGAGGTAAGTCAATGTCTGAACTAAAAAACATTGTTCCAAGTCCCTGCTGAAAGCCCTGCTCAAAACCACACTGACAGTGATATTCACAGCCTGTAACTTGCAGCTGTCTCACATCATGCCTGCTCAGTGCCTACAAAGAAGAAAGCTCTATATTTGCTCACTGGGACTGCCCATGGCAGCAAAGGAACAGCCCAATGTATTAATAACTATGATACTCACATCAAAACTATGAATGACAGCTCTATTCACAAGATGAACAGAATTACTCTGACTGTTCTTCAGAGCATCTACATCTACACATAGGTAATTCCTTTTGTTACGGCATATTCTGAAAATTTGCTAGACTGATCAAAGTCTGAGAAGCTTTAGTCTGTTCACCTTATAACCTAAGGGCAGAGAAAAAGGCACTGAATAGATCCAAACCGTATGAAGTCATGGATCAAAGTCCTAGACAGCAATCCAGATGACATATTCATTATTTCCTAACTCTTTAAAATAATTGCCTTCAAATGACTCTTTAAATAATTTCCAAACTCTTTAAAATAATTGCCTTCACGATGGCACAGAAATTCTCCATTCACCTAAGTCTCCACACCTCAGATGTTCCATCTCTAGAGTGCTCTAATTGCCAACAGGTATGCAGAGACTAGCACTGCTGCCATTGCTGCTGCATGCCCTCTCTCTTCAGTGTATCCAGGGGCAGGACATGCTGAAAGCTGTGAAGCAGGCACAGAGGAAATGACAGGCTCCTGGTGCTTAGGTGTTCCTGCAGCAGCTCTTGCAGTACACACACTTTCTGAACTGTTGTGTTTTGAATGTCTAGTCCTCCGCACTCATGGCAGAGAGTGGATGACTCAAATCTTCCTACTGAAATTACTACTCAAATTTCAGCCTGCTAATTTGGTACTTAGGATGCTTCCATTATTTTTTTGTAGGAAGAGGTCTTTTCACAACATGTCTTCTGTACTCCCTGACAGACAATGTTGTGTGTGTCCAAAAATACCTGCGGAGACTGACAAATTATAAATGGCTAGCCTGGAAATGTCAAGTTTGCTTGTTGTTGTGGTGGGTTGACCCTGGCCAACAGCCAAGCACACAGTTGTTCCCAATATTCCTGACCAGAAGGATGGGAGAGAGAATAGGAAGCCCCAGAGTGGGAAAACCTGTGTGTAAAGATAAAGACAGTTTAATAGGTGAAGGAAAGGGGTGGGGGGAGGAAGTAATGCAAGGGAAATCAGTCACCGCCTTCAAAAAGCAGACCAATGCCCAGCCATTCTCCAAGCAGCAGCCACCTCTCCTTTTCTTCTACTGCATTTTGTTTTTTTTTTTTTTTTTTATTACTAAGGATGGTGTTACATTGCTATGGAATATCCCTCTGGCAAATTCAGGTCCTGTCTGTGTCCCCTCTGAGTCTCTTGCCCACCCCAAAGCTACTCACTGGAGGCATAGCATGGGGAAAAAATAGAAAGCCTTAATGCTGTGTAAGCTCTACTGAGCAACAGTGGAAACACTGGTGTGCTGATTATCAACGTGTTGATCATCAATGCTGTTTTGTCCACAACCCAAACTCCAAGACTACAGTTAATTCCATCCCAACCAAACCCAGTACTTTTATTAAGAATGTCCAGTAAGTATATCTCAGGAATACTTACTCATAAGCTGGAATGAATTAATTATACTATAGGTACTTACTTACTTGTGATTTACTAACATTTATCATGCCGTGAAATCAATCTCAATCTAAAAATTAAGAATTTGACAGACTGGGACTTTTGATTTTCTCTTAAATTGTACTAACCTTCCATAATCTATATAATCATCAGCTCTTTACTAGTTACACCCTGTGTAATCTATGTTGCTTGACAGAAGGTAGGTACCATTTGCAGCCTGTATTTTGATTTTCTTAGTACTCAAATTTAATCATATAAAATCTTTGAGTACAGTACCAAGAATAGTCCATATCTGGCCTTGTCAGACATAAAGTTAAGAAATCAATTTTAATCCAATCATCTGAAATGAAATCAGTGTCCAGCTTCCTATTTCAGAGTTTACTGTAATGTCAGCAATGGGCAGAATTGTGAAACCAAGCACCACATTCTTTAAATAAAACTGAATGGAAACAGGAAGCAAGAGTGACTTACCACTGGATGGTACTTGGCTTGGGCTTTATTTGCTGACACTTGGGTTATTATGGAAGCAAAGGGAAAAGTCAATAGTATAAAATTAGTAATGGAATGTTTTACTTAACTATCATATTTCCAAAATAGTGTTAACAACACTTGGCTGAATAAAGAGCACTGCTATTGAGACAAGGACTAGCAAGGCTTGACATTTCTTGTTTATTCTCTTCTTCTAAAATGAGACAATGTTTTAAAAATTCCTTTCTGCTCTTTATTCATATCCACTCTTACTGTATCAGTATTGTTTTCAGTCTTCTAATAATATACACATTTTTCCACAGGAATCTCAAGTATAGAAACATTAGAATGGTTTGGGTTGGAAGGAACCTTAAAGCTCACACATTTCCAAGCCCCTCCTATGGGCAGGAACACCCTTCACTAGATTATGTTCCTGTAAACAGTCCCTCTCCAGCTTTCTTGTAGGTCTTTTTACAGTACTGGTAGGCCCCTATAAAATGTCCCCAGAATAATAGTTTTTTTAGAAAAAAAATCCAGAGCATTTCTACATGAAGTTTTTGTTTGGTAAGATAGGCTCTATTTATTCAGCCCACAGGAAATTATGCTGACGGAAATTCTCTTAGGATAGAGAGTATTTTTTTTAAACCTATACTAAACTATATCTTGTCCTTATTTTAATGAGCAATTATATCAAACACATAAATCCTAGCTTATTAGTGTTCACAGTTCCTGTGTAATAAAAATGTCCTAAATAAATTTTACACTGTTTTATAAAGAGTATTTCTCAGATGGCATATTTCAGTTTCAAGCAAGTATGGCTCTTGTACTCAATCTGCCATGGACCTGAAAACTCTCTTGCTGCCATAATGCCATGTTCTATAAATCTGCAATGGTGAAATAGTTATAGCAGACAAGGCACTATGTTGCTTCTAGGATTTTTCTTCTGCTAGCTTGTAAATTCTAAGCTTTCAGTTTAGAGCCTAATAAAGAACAAAATTTCATTAAATCTAGATTGGTAACTAAATCATGCACAGAAATCAAGAATGAGAAGCTCTGGCTTGTTCAAAGAAGTAGAAACTGTAATTAAACAAGGTTTATTTTGTAGATCTCAATAAAACCCAGCACTGAAAACATTAAGAAATGGAAAGACTATAATAATAAACATATCAACACAAAGAACAATCTGTTACAAGATTTAATTAGCTAATATAGTAAATCACTGATCTCTGCATGTATATTGGATGTTTTATCACACATCAGATACCCAACAAATACTGCAATATGTGATTAGCCACTTAAGATGTAAAGGTTTGTTTTTCTGAGTCACTATGGGCTGTGCTTTGTTACTCTGTTACTCTGTTACTCTGTAACAGAGTAACTAAGAGTAACAGAGTAACTCTGTAACTTTGTACATTGTTGCTCTTTGTTGCTCTTTGTTGCTCTTTGTAACAAAGTACTCCATGCTTTGTTACTTTGTACTCTGTACTTTGTTACTTTGTTATTTTCATAAAACAATGTACGGGAATTTGTCTGACTTTTGATATCCTACAATGGTATGTCACAGATGCCTACACAGTGACCGCTGCATCTGCTAGATTCAATATAAAATTATATATTCTAGTTCAATCTTTAACCTTAAAACCAGAGTAGCCATAGTTGATGCTTACCTAGGAAGGCTACATTGCTTCTTTCTTATTCCTACTATCTGATATGGGCTGGAAAATTTCTTAAAACTTAGAAACAGAACAGGCTAAAGGTACATACAGCCTTGATACATTCACAATGACCCAACTAGAAAAATAGCATAATTCAAAACACAGATATCTTATATAACCAACACAAGCAAATACTCTAGACTGACTATTAACCATCAAGACTTCATTGGATTTCTTTTGGTTTTCTTGCCTTTTTTTTTGGGGGGGGG
>VXBZ01003435.1:41332-79133 GCA_013399135.1 Heliornis fulica
GGGGGGGGAGTGGCATGTGTGGAATATTTCATACTTCAATTAATCCATGTGCATACCCTCCAATTTTGTTAGTTTCACCTGGCATCCATCACTACTTGAGACAGAATTGCTGGTCTGATAAATTTGTTTCTTACTAGAGCAAAGCAGCTAGAGATTTGTTAGGTAGGCCTCCGACTATTGTTTTTTATTTAGAAAACATCTAAAAGGCTGGTGTCAGCTCAAATGTGACAGCAGACATATTTAGAGAAGGGTATTTTCATTTCAAAATCTGTAAAGAGCTAGCTGTAACACTTTATGTCATTAATGTTTTTTGAACCATATACTCCTGGATTTTGAATATGCATCTGTACTTTGAATCATCATTTGCATAGAGGAAGAGGCAGGGTTCGTTCTCATGGTTTCATTCACCTTTAATGTCTGGGAGATGTGGAAAAGAAGGCACTGGGGACACGTTACTGTAGCTTTCCAGTACCTAAAGGGGGGCCCACAGGAAAGATGGAGCGGGACTCTTTATTAGGGAATGTGATGAAAGGACAAGAATTATTGGCTTTAAACTAAAGGAAGGTAGATTTAGGTTAGGTATGAGAAAGAAATTCTTCCCTGTGACGGTGGTGAGGCCCAGAGAAGCTGTGTCTGCCCCCTCCCTGGCAGTGTTCAAGGCCAGGTTGGATGGTGCTTTGGGCAACCTGGTCTAGAGGAGGGTGTCCCTGCCCATGGCTGGCGGATTGGAACTGGATGATCTCTGATGTCCCTTCCAACACAAACCATTACATGAGACTATGATGGAAAGAGTATGATAACTTCCCATATCCCCATTTACTGAATACCCTTGGATATGGAGATGAGAGAGGAACCTGATAGAAGAAAGACAGGAGGTCATGATGCCTTGGGTTTCCTGAAGGTCAGCTATTGTAAGCTAAATTAAGATGGCTAGGATTTGCTGGGATGACTAGGTTGCTAAAGAAAATCTTTCTCAAGAACTTAAGTCACTGTGTTTTCAATTCTAACCACGGGTATGCAATCAGGACTGCCTTAAGAAAATACAAATATTATATAGAATATTCTACTAAAATCCATGTTTAACACCCTGTCAAATATTTTTTTTTCTATTATTTGGCAGCTGGAGGAAAACTGCTCACTCTATATTAGCATGAAAAGATTATGAAGTTGGCCAGCTCAGTTTGAAACAAACCTCTCTTAAGAATATGAACATACAATGATTATTTAGAGAATCAACTGCCTTCAAGATAATTTGCAATTGTCTTCAACATCTTCAAGAAACTGTCAGCTGGGCAGATCAATTATGTTGCTGCCTTGAAATTAAATTTTGTTAAGAGCCTGCTTCCTGACATGAAGGATTTCAAGTTCCTTTTACAGGCACTGTTATAATTAGTGCGAAAGTGCAAAAAAACAAGGTAATAAATAAATGAGATGCTGCCATGTGATAAATGGAAACAAGCAATGTTTACCTTGTTCTTTGCTAAGGTTTACTCTGATATATGTTTATGTTTTCACGTAAACACATTCAAGAAAAATATACCTCCATTTCAACAGACAAAACAAAGGTATAGGCACAAAAGACAAGCTGTGTGCTGTTCATGACTTGGGTTGTATTTTTGAAGGAGGATGGTGCACTGTGATCTATCTTAACTTAGTCCTTTTAGGGCTTGTTGTTTTGTCAATAAAGACATAAGCAGTAGCTAAGAGGCAGTAGGTGGCCCACTAAAATTGCTGTAGTTTAAATAAATTGCTTTTAACAAAAATGTGAGCGGTTTAACTAACCTAGATTTATCTCTAATAGAATGTTTCTCTTGCTTAACATAGTCTGGGGGAAAAAAAAAGAGCTTTTTAAATTCCTCAAGTAACATATATAGTTATGTAATTAAAATTTTACTTCCCAAAGGACTAGGATTCCTGTTGCTATGTTCTGTCATTGATGTGCAATATTAAATTACTATATTCACTATTATGTCATCAACAAAAACATGACCAAAAAAAATTCAAAACTTAGGCAACATTCTCATAATGTACTTGTTTTAGTAGAAATATACTTTATTTCACAGAGTTGGCATCCTTTTCCTCAGTCTATAGCAACCTTTTGTATTGAAATACATCATCATATTCAAACTAGAACTGCAATACCAGTTGTAGTCACAGTTTAACAGAAAACTTACTTGTTTTCTTTTAAATGAAATAGCTATATTTTCCCATTATTCAGCAGAATGCGCAGGTTTATTCCTAAAGCAAGCTTTTATTGTGTAGAAATAAAATTATCAAGGTATAGTATATTAAGTCTTCTCTATAAAAACATTTATAAAGTTCCATTCTAAAGCATTAAAAAAGCTGGTTAACTTCTTAGTCACTTCAATTTCCTCTATGTTTTGAAGTATGCACAAGCACTTAAAAAAATAAATAAAGAAAAAGCCCTAAAGTAATACATAAAATACTGGTCCCCTAATATTATACTCTAAGCAAGCAGGTATAAAGAAATGTAGGATATGTGTAGAAGTTATTTGCACTCTTACATGTTGCTATAGGCATAGTTTGTATGATAAAATACTCAAGGCCAATATCTGGGGTTTCAACTTCAGACTTCTAGTACTTCTAGCACGATGAATTTCACCAAAGTGATCACGGGTCCGGGTTTAAATCACGGTCTGTGTTACAATTTAATTTTGCTGTAAGCATCTTTACCTTGTCGCTACGGTAGCTTTATATTAAATTCAGTATTTACTTTATTGGGAAATAAAAATGAAAAATGCAGTCTTTGCCTTTGAACTGATAAAATATTATTTACTTGAACTGCAAATGCCGATATAGCCTCCTACTTTTTCTGTTTCTTAGTGCCCTAGGGAGCATTAATATAGTTTTCCCTGTTTCATAAAGATTAAAATGCAAAATTTTCAGTGCCATTTCTGAAGCATATTTCCATGTTGATGAAAGCAGTATGCTTTTAAAAGTTACAGAGGTTTCCAGACACATTTTCCTCTGATACTAGGTTAACCTATGTTCACAGTGAGCATGCTGTATTTTGTGAATTTAAGTATGATCTGCTAGCTAGGCATTAGTAAACTTGTAGTTTACATTAATAAACAACAACTGCAATTTACTTCAGTGATGACAAAATCACTGATTCTTTTGCCAATGACCAGGGCATTATTTGTGGTCATCTGCTAGAGTGAAGTATCAGAAAACTGATATACAACCCCATTACAAAAACTCACAATACAGGCCAGGCCAGTGAATAAACTAACTATTTTAGAAGGTAGAAGGAATAAAAATCAAACCAAGTTTTATTTAACTGAAACCACTCTGAAGCTCCAACAGTCATTAACAATTTAGGATGCCAGCCAGGATGGCAGTACTACACCACTGATTTAAGAGACCCTAAGATTTATGGCTGGTGAACCAAAAAGCACAAAATCACTTCACACATGTAAAGATGAGGTCTCTCCATCTGCACTGAAGATGAACCGTAGGCAGTGTCCCAACCCTCTGACCCACTGCTCTAATGGAGACCAACTCCAAGTTGCCCTCTCGTGGGACTCCACTTATACCCCATCCAAATCTGACCTGTGGTTACATATGGTCATACAGCCCTCCTATTGGCTAAAGACCTCAGTTTTGTCACTTGGCAACTAAATGTTTAAAATCAAAATACTTCTATAAGAACTAAACCCACTAGTTTTAGCTGAGTACTACAATGTACTCAAAACAGTTTGTTCTACTGCAATAATTCTATGTTTTGGGTAGGTTAGGATTACTTGTCTAACAAAGGAAAAAATATTTACCTGCATAACATACCCATACTGCTTCTATTTTCCTCTGGTTTTATCAAAGTTTTCATTTCACAGATAAGAAAGTTTAATATGTTCACTATGCTGAATACAGAAAATTCAAAACCTATTCCAAATACATTATAATAGTATCCACAATGGGAGAGGCTATAGCTGCTGTGTCCTCAAAATCTGTCGCAGCCTTGTAATAACTTAGCACTTTGCATGTCCCCAATTTCCATGCCATCTTGACCAGTCACAATTTATTCCAGCTGCTGCAATTAATATTTTCTTCTGTCCTGCATTTTGCCTTTCTTACATCTCCTCTCCTCAACATTAAAAGAAAAATCCCACAAGCCAACAACAAAACAAACCAACGCAAGTTAGGGAGAGAAACTGTTGTATTAAGTCAACTGAGATCCCACAAGGAGAATACTGAAATGCTGACAATACTCTGGATGCTTTAATGTGCTGACTCGTACATTCATCCCTCTTGCTGATGAAGATGGTTTTAGAAGACAAAGTAATCATTACAGCATTCACATGGCGGGTAATGCTTTTCAAGTTTTATAATATGCTTTGCACTCTTTGTATTGTAGAAAGTCAGTTGGACTTCTAAAAAGTTTATGACTTCTTTTTTTATTTCAGTTGTTCAGAGCTTACCATTACTGATGGGTTTGTGTAGCCTTTCATAGCCTTAAAACCATACAAATTCAGAACATTAAAACTGAATGTACACTAGTTTAACTCCATCTACTTTATCTTTTTGGACTAGTTTGTAATGTGAGGCCATTTTGATAAACTATTTTGAGTTTTTAGATGTGATTAGAAGTGTGTGTTCTTTTTTCTTCAAAACTATATTTTCTTGGATGCTGCTCTAAAATATGTAAGCACATGAACCAGTGGACCCTTATGGAATTCATTAAGGTTCCATGGAGTGCAGGCACCTTCCCACTTTCCTGTAGGAACATTTCTATCACAGGTTTCAATATGGTTTACTCAAGTGGCAAAAAGAAAATAAAAAGTTGAATTAAACTATGAGAACAACTCCACTATAACTACTGCTATGACTAGAGAATGACTACCGACAGAGTAAAAGCAGAATAATTCAGTAAAATCATTCAGAGGCCTGAATTACATGTCATTCTACCACAGGCTGTCACAGAATCCGTTGGAGGGGAGGGAAGTATCTGAAGCAGTAATCCTTCCCCATGATTTAGTAGTGTTGATAGCTTTGATGTAAACACCTTTGAGGGTCAAAATGGATAAAAGTCTAAAAGCTAAGATACTAAAAAAATAAAATTAGTCGAATACACCATATCTTTTATTTCATATATTCTTAAGCCTCCATTTTATTATCTCTGCAAACACACAGATGAGCTGGATATCATCAGAAAGAGAAGTCATCAGAATACCCAAGGCAAGCTGCTCTGGACAGCTCCAGCATAGTGCACAGGGAGATTTTCTGAACTAGGAGAAAGTCAGAGGACTAGGCACACCTAGCAGGAGTGTCTCCACCTCCACACCCTCAACTCACCCATCCCACTGGAGAGACCTGGGCAGAGCCAGGAGCAACTGCAGCCAAGCCTCCCTCCACTCGTAAAAGCAGCCCCTGGGTAGCGCTAATGGCCAGGACTGCTGCAACCAGGATGAACAAATAGGGTGTGCTGTGGCAGTTTTTGGGGTAGATGGCTGCAAACTCCCTAAGCTCTGCACTGACCACTGATGCAGGTTCACAGGCAGAGCTCTGATGGGGAGATGTTGCCACTTAGGTGTTTGGCTGCAGAGTGTGCCATACTCTTAGGCCAGTACCAGACAGCAGCATTGAGCACACCTGAAAAAGGTGCATCCAGGTGGAGAAACTCCTCAGCTTCCTTGCACCTCAGCTTTGGGAGGAGGTGAGCAGGCTCATTAGGCTCAGTGAAAGACTTTAAACTTCATTTGAAGGGGGAAAGGTGTAAAATCAGGCTGCCTAGAGATAAGCCTGGGGGCAAGATTTAAGATTATTTAATGTTGTGAATTTATTTTAAGACAACAATAAAAATAAGAAAAAAAAAAGTGTTGTGTGGTTTTTTTTGTTTGTTTGTTTGTTTTTTTTTTCCAGGAGCTGTACTTAGATAGAAAAGATAAGCAAAAAAAGGTAAGATAAAGAAAATATAGTCTCTGCAAGGAAAATATCAAAGATCTTGACAGTCCTTACCTTCTCTACTTTGTTCTAATGAATGTGCAAAAAAATAAATTGGCTAGAAATTAAATGGACCAGACTTTCCTAATTGACTGCTCAAAATGTGCCCTTTCACTAATGGCTTTGTATTTGTTTTATCTGAGTGTATTTAGTCCTACCTCTGTCTAAAAGGGGAGGCCACAGAGCCAGTATAAAGAAGAAAATCTTAAAACACAAATGCATAGAAATGAGCAAATGTTAATGAAACCTCCTTCAGGGTTAACCTAAAGTACACACATAACACATGAAACCAGGCTCTACATCTCTAATTAAATTTTTAACTGACTACTCTTAATATATTGGGCAATCCCCCCTAGATTTTAAAGTCACCTTCTAAATCTAATTGTGAAGGATCATTTACTTTGCTTCTTTTCCTCTGTTTAGAGTATGATAAATTATTCACCTCATAGTCACCACTAAAACTCAGGAAAGGTGATTAAAATCTGGAAAACTAAAGAATCTGAAATAGAGTTGCAATGGGACAGATTAGTTCTTTGGGGATAAAAAGCAAGCAAACTGTTAACAATTGCCATTAAAACATACACTAATATTCCATTTAAAGTTTAACTTAAAAATGAAGAGGGTTTGTTTTTTTTCCCCCTAACAGGTACAGTTGGAACTAACTTGATAATTAAGGTATTAAGAGCCCACTGTCATTGTAATAAGACATTTCTATATTTGACATACATTCTGTGCAATCAACATGTCTGATCACTGTCCATGTAGCAATGTGGGTTGCTACAGAAAGCTGAGAGCATCAAGAAAAATGATGGACATACCTCAGAATCAAGAGGCTTAAAAAGAATTTTATGTTGATGTAGCTTTAACATCAACATAAGAGAAAACCAACTGTCATCAAGTATCTGTCACACTTACTTAGATGGTCATAAACCAAATGGTCAGGCCACTGAAAAAACGGAGTTGCTTGAGCACTTTGTGAAAGTGTAAACAAAACTCAATATTGCCAGACCTACAACATGAGTCTTTATACTTGCAATGATGTCAGAGTAGGTATGAAGAAAGTAAGGTCAGATAGAGCTGTCTGCAGTCAATGGGGTATCAGTTGGCTACAGCAGATTTGAGGTACCCGGGTATGCAAGTGGAGACTCCATTAACAATAATCTTCCAGTCAGTCTAAATACAGACTGGAAGGTTTTATTTCTAAGTTCCCTTCTCCTGCTTAGCTCTTTAACCCTTCTCCTTAAGTTTTCTCCAAATATTCCTTCTTCAACCCCATGCCCTCGAGCTCTCTGAGATGTAAGAACAGCTGTAGCTCCAGTGGTGAGCCTGTCTCAAACACCACGTGACCTGTTACCTTAGCAAAGGTATGGTGGCACCTTTGCTTTTATAGCTAGGAGCACCCAGTCCCGAGGGCTGGGACAGGTGACAGGGACTATAAAATGCTGAAGAAATTGTTACAAAGACTTGAACTTTCAGCAACATTTTGGGATGAAAGAGGCATTTTTTAACCACTAGTGCTTTAACCACTCCTTAGGTGCTGGCAAATTCTTTACAGGCATGTCAAGGCATACCTTCTGAGTAAGCAGGTTTATAGAGTGAAAAAATCCAACTTCTTTATGAGCAAAAACTTGCCCCTAGTCTTTGGTGTCCCTAGTTTTATGAGGTTGCCATTTGGGAAACCTGTACTTTAAATAACTACTCTTGGCTTTTTTGCTATTCCTAACTTTGGGATTTAAAAAAAAAAATAAAATCTGCAGTCTTGCACACATTCCAGTGACTGAAATGCTATTTACCTTTAGGACACATTGAGCAAAAAAGATAACTTTTGGAGAGAACTGTAAGTTGGCTAATTATCCACTTACTAAGAGCTTAAAGAAGAATTAAAAAAGAGAATGCAGAGAAATCTTAAATACCAGTTGAAAGAGTGAGAACTTCATGTGGAGACCATTTCCAGATGTTTTTCCTCGTGTACTATGCCATCATCCATTCTAAATTTTACACCATTCAAAGAAGCAGAAAAGGGTTTTCTGAAAGCATTTTGAAGATTTATGCCAGAATCTAATTTTTACCTTAGACAATGAGTATTAAAATGACTACGTACTGATCATTTCTGGAGGTCAGATTTAATATCACTTTACTATGATAACTAGCAACACAGAAGCAGAGCTAGATCCTCCATCATCTTGGTCCCAGCAATGCTCTGTAATTCTAATACAATCTTTTAAATCTGACAGTGCTAATTAACATATTAAGCAATTTACCAAACAAGGAAACAAAACAAAGTAGAATAAACAAAGTTTTCATCAAGGTCAATGTGATAAATCATTTGAAACAAAACAAAAGAAAACAAACAAAAAAACCTACCCAAAATCAACCCCTCATCTTCATGATGATTCTACATGCAGGTACAGATGGAATATTTGAATTTATATCACTGCCCTGGAATACTTCCATGCATCAGTCATAAAGAATTGCAGATGAATATTGCTTATAAATGGTAATATTTTCTCCCATAAATTAAAACACTACTTTTTCTTGTGAGGGCTTTCACTAACTTGACATAGAAGTACTTATCTAGGAAAAAAAATGTAGAGAATTACTGTAGGGAAAAGAAAACTGCTGCAAGCTGTTAAGTATATTTATTACAACTATTACAACAGAGAAATTTTTTCAAGAGCAATGTCTCTCCCTAAAAGTACAATTTCTGTAATACTGCCAAGGACCTTGATATCAAGGATGATTTGTTTTGAAAGTGAAGTGATGGCCATGAAAGTTAATTCTTGGCTGCAGAGAATAAAATTGGTAGAGGCCCCTAACATAATCAGTTCATTCAGTTGAAAACAATTGCTTTCAACTGGAGCTAAATATTGGAATAGGTTTCTCCTCCATAAAGTCTTTTTTATCCCATCAGTCTATTAATAGAGGTGTTCTGGCAGATTCAAGGGATTCTTTTTCCTCATCAATCCACTGGAGATAGGAAGTGAACACATTTCATGGGCAATTATCTGCTTATAGCTGCTTTTAACCTCAATGTAGTATTTCTTTCAATTTCCTCTAACATGACAGCTGTGTTAGGTCAAACTGGATCATGTTCCATCATATGAGGAACTGTTATCCCACATATCCTGCTACATATGTTATAAAAGTTATGTGTCTTCTATTTCAAGCAACAGTTGGAGTACTTGGTCTGTGTCAAGGGACAGAAAGCAAAAAAAGTTTCTAATGTTGTCCAGGAGAGATAAATTGAAACCAGGAAAACCTTAAGTTCAGGAACTCAAAACATTTAAGTAAAGAATGTAGGGATTTGGTATTTCAGTTCTTTTTAATTTATAATCTTTAAATCTAGCATTTGGGAAATAAAAATTTCTATTATAGTAAGTAACATCACCCAGTCTTTCCTCTGGAGTACATGCAGCCATCTTACTACATCCAAAGAAGAAGATTCCGAGTATTTGTGAGAGGGCAAGATTTATCATTAGATTCATGGCCAATATTTCCATTTACTTGAATACAATAGATACCTTAGTACAGAATTTAGCTGTGAAGACTAACTTTGATTGTGTTAATACAAGGAAAAATAAAATATCATGACTTAACACATTATGGAGTTTCCCAGTGTTTTTTAATTGCTGTACCATTATCATGAATTAACTTATTTTCTTTTTCAGTGCAAGGAGAAGAAAAATATTTGAGACAAAATTTGACATACATGGAAATAGCAGTTTGGTGATCAGAAGGTAATTATTATGGACTGAAAACTAAAAACCCAACACTGCTGTGCCTTAAATTACTATTTCCAAATTCAAATTTCGTCTTTTGACATATTTATCTTTCATTTTACAATGTAAAATGATATTTAGGAGGGCAAGTAGTTGGAAAATTTGACACAGCTAACCATTAGACCACAGTCTACTTTCTAGGATAAACATGGATTCAGCTAATGTAATCTACAAAATGACATTTTATACAGTGTCTTCCTCAAATATATTATTTTATGTTTCCATACTGCAGTATTTTAACTGTCATTGTTTGTCATATTAAAAAAATAGATATGCTCACAAATAGCTTCATACTGATATAAAAAGTTAGTTGTCATGATGATCTTGTAACCTAAACTCAGTTATTCTTTCTCACTTCAACACAACATGTGCCAACACGTATAAACATAACATTGTCTAAATTTAATCCTTTGTTTTTCCTTTTATCAATTATGGAAAGTGGTCTTTAGCAACAGAAGCACTTTGCATTTTCCTCTCTTTCTGGCATGCATTTTTCACTTATACTTTAAAGATGATATTTTCATAATAAGCGAATAATTGTCACGATCAAAAGCTGCTTGTTTATGTAGATACAACTTCTATATCTGAACCTTCTCAGACTATCCAGTGCACTTCCCAACTGGCTATTCTTGCTATAATGTATATACTATAAACCCATATAATGTGCGTCAATTTTTCAATTAGAAACGTGCAAAAAATGGGCAGAAATGTTCCAGAGAAAATTTTAAAGTTAACAGTTATATCTGTTCCAAGACATATACAGGCTATTTGTCCTAAGTTAAAATCATAAAATTCTAAGTATGTCAAAGGGGGATAATAATTTAGACGTGAATGCATCCAATCTGTGGTAATGAAAGACTGTAAGTATTCATATACTACAACAACTAGCATGAGAACAATTGAATGGAAGAGAAAATGGATAACATTAGGAAATCGTAGCCCCTTTTAAGTAAGACTAGGCAAAAAATTCCCTAGACTGATACTTTAGACAGATTTCCTAGGATAACTTTAGTTAAAAAAAAAAAAAAAACAAAAACAAAACAAAACAAATTACTGCAAGAGATGCAATCTCTTCAAAGCATGGCTCAAATATAGAAAGTAACTATACCCTTTCAAAACTCTTCCTTTTATTAGGTAGAGCTTTCCTCTGATATCGCTCACTGCTTCCTCCCAGTGCTTGTATATGAGTATGACTCAGCTAGTTTGGATGATTTGGTTGATAGAGCTCCCAGCAGCCTGTCTCCTAGAAGGACAATGAATCTCTTCTGCACCTGCAGATCTTCAGATGGGACACAAGCCTTCCTCTTCGTGCCAGAAACTACATCCTTCCAGTTCTTCTGATACCAGTGGAATGTCCATTTCCCAACTCAACATGCAGACTCTGCCTGCTCCTCCAGTTGGGACTGTGGCCTTGTGAAACTTACAGTTTCAGAGAAAACCCACTGAAGCTCTTACCATCTTTGATGCTGCACAGTCTGCTGACCCTCTCCCACATCTCTTTCATCTGGTGACAAATATCATCAACCTGTGTGTATCAGCCTCAGGCATAGAGATTATCTCCTGCTGCCTTAGCTCCAGTGAGAGATGTCAGGCACACCCTGCAGCCTTTGAACTGCACAGCTCTTGCCAGGAGCTCCCTGTAGGTCTAGGCCTTCTGGTGGGGAAGAGATTTCAGCCCCTTCTCGGGACTGTGCCTCATGGCACTTTACTGAAGTCATTTATATATGACATTCGTGCAGCTGTTGGCCCATTCTCTGCACCCATCTATGTGAGCTGCCATACAAACTGCCCTGTCTCTTGGTTACTTGATGCATCTAATACACTGAGGCATCTATGTTTGATAATACCTTGTGGAAAGCTGACCTCTGATCTGTAACAACAGGTAAAAATACCTCCAAGCATAAAAAAGCTTTTGAGACCTGGAAAAAAGGATAAAAATGTAAGTAGTGTTTATAGCTAAGTTAATAGTGAGTCCACATACTGCATATTACAATATACACTGATTTGGCTTTTCTTTTCCAGAACAAAATTCCTTCTAACACCTGTCATTACAAATTCAACTAGGCACTTAGAAATTGTAGAGTAAGTTTCAAGTTACTCACTATTGGGTTATTCTCCATGAAGGTCTGATGCTATTATCTTAATTTGGCAAACAGTTTCACTGTGATCACTGTTCTTATGCAGTTTGATTACTGTCAATCAAGCTTTATTTACATGTATGATTTTTGCTAGAAGTTAGGAAACATAAGAGCCTTTCTGCTTACAATTTTATGCAGGAAGGGAAGGAACATGGAAATAAGGTAAAAAGAACATAGCAGTTAATATTTTTTTTTAAATGACAGCACAGTTATATGTTTCTAAAACTATACATCTCGGATGTATATGCTTGATTTTTTCTATCATAAATTTTTAATGATGTAAATAGGCAAAGAGGGGCTTAGCAAAGATGCAAGAACAAGGAACTGCTTTTCAAAATAAGAACAATTAAGAAAGCTCTCAAAAGAAATAATCTGACAAAGATTATTAAATTAAAATACTGCCTTTGGTTCAACTTGACCTTGAGCTGCAGCTTGCTGGTGGCTAAGACAGAATACCACAGAAATACTTTTCACAATCTGCTAATAAGCATCACTAGAAACAGCTTAATGGACAAGATGAGCTTTATATATACAGTGCAACTGTGCTTATGTCCTGACATGTGAGGATGCATAATGTGAGTGGACAAGCATAGGATCACTTAAATTGTACCTAAAAATCATCTGTATATTTTTTGTTTATGAACACTTCTTAGTGCAAATGTTCTCTTGCAAGATGTTTTATCTTAAAGATCTTGCATCAGATGACTGTATTTCAGCTTTATATTTAGTGCAAACAACTCACAATAGCAGGCTAAACTGAGGAGTATGTGATTATGTTACTCTAAAGGGCTTTTGGCGTGTTTTGGGGATTTTTTGAAGGACAATTTAGCCTTTTACAGGGAGACAAATGTGTCCTCAGAAAAGGAAACTTCCAAAACTGTCATTCACTAGTTTTAGTGAAAATCTGTGGGCAGCACTTTCCCTGATGCCCAACTTCTACAAAGCTAATATGATCTAAAAAGAAAGGTGTGTTCACCACCTATAGTTGCCCTAAGAACCTCACTGACCACTTCAAAGGTTATGTATGTTTAATGAGAAGATCTTTGTGAACTATCAAATGAGATAGTGTAAACACTTCTTTTTTTTTTTTTTTTTTTGGTAAGAAATCAAAAGTGGGGAGAAGCTGGAGGACCCTCAGCTTCTGAATCCACCCACAAAAGTGCATAAAACGACTGATACTTTCAAACACAGATGTCAAGTGCTTGAAGATACAGCTGAATAGCTGACTCTAGAGATCAGATATGCCACCAGCGTGGTAAAAACGGACTTACCCATTGAACACCTAGAGGCAAAAGAAAATGCCTGCAGGGGAAATTAAAACACAAACAAGCAAAGATGCACAACAGCACAGGTAAATAGGAACACAAGCTAATAATGAATAACAAAAAGATTTGCATTACTTAGAGCAAGAGAGCAGGCAGTAACTAAGAGGTGTGGGGGGATGGCTAGCAGCACAAGGCCACGATGCTGCAGAGTATCTCTGGCCTGAAGCGAAGTGCTGAGTGAGCGGAACAGCATGTATGTTATCAGGTCAGCGTGACCTTGTGGCTGAACACTAGANAACTACAAGCCTGCCGGATTATGAATATCACTCTGTTGCGGTGGAACTGAATACAGTCTCTGCAGAATGATCAATGATATGTCTGCACGCCATTAAAAACTCTGTCTAGATTCCAGACACTTCTGAAGATCTAATTAGTACCAAACTTGCTCCGGCCCAGATTCTGAGAGGTGTGCCATGGTTGTAGCTCTCTGTAAAGCACAGTTCAATCAACAGGCGCTGTTTCAAATACAGATTGCAAGTAAGTTTTGCCCAGCACACATTTAGGTCCTAAAATATGCTGTCTTCCACAAGTGCTGAAGATTTCATGTTCCTTACCATTCTCCCATTTTCCTAATGACAGATGCACTTCTTTATCATCAATCACAGCCATGAAAGCAAAGTGAAGTATCTGACTTCTCAGAAGAAGAACCTGCCAAATGTTTCCTGCTGAGCAGGTATTAATAAGAACTGACTGACCAGCAACAATGTCACAGCTTGGACTGTAGACCAAGTAAGACAAAAGGCAAACAGGTGGAAATTGCAGACGCATGTTAGAAGAAGCTGGATGCCCGTCCTGTGAAATCACAAGAAGAAATGTGATTCCCATCCAAACAACTAGTAACATAAAACCTTTGAACAAGTGGATTAGTTATAATGGCAATTAGTACACAGTATAAGATATAAAGGCCATAAACCATCTGGTCTTGCTCAAGCAGGGAACATAGGTTTTTATCTCATTCTGCTATAATTTACCACTAGAATGGCAATGGGAGAGATCATTAGGACAGTTAAAGTTTTCCTGTCAAGGTATAAGAAATGATAAGAAAGTATTTTCCTGAACTAAAGCAAAATTCAAAACTTCCAAGATAATTTTTGTCTTTAAATTTGGGTTGAGTCAATTGGTTCCTTTTTTTTTTTTTTTTAATAAATTGGAGTTTCTTTCTGTATGAAGGTTATTACAGCAAAAAGGAAAATGAAATGTCATTTAAAAAAATATAAACTAAGTCTTTCAGTTTAACTGCTTTTCTTACTCAGCTCAAGTTCCTTTAAAATTTAAACAATGTTGACTCCAGATATCAGCTGAAACACAGGCTATATAGTAGTTTCGGTTTCAACTATTTTTGGGTGTAGGAGTCAAATATTTGTTGAGGAATTTTAGTAACTATTGCTCCACTGCTTATCATGGTACCATCCTGTGTCCAGTCCAGAGTACCGCCAGTGAAAAAAATGAATTTAAACATGTGAACGTTACTAAAAATTTTGCAGAGCTAACAGTGTTACCAACCACAGAAGTGCACTCTAATCCTGATCTGGATGAAACAAATGGCATAACTAATATGTTTATATGTTGAAGAAGAAGTGAGATCCTAGGTTACCTCAATACAAATAGTTTGACTTGACTTCAAGACTACTGAGGAAAGCAAAATGCATCCCACAGGCTGAGTGAAAAAAAAACCAAAAAAACAGAATACACAGGTTTTCTCAGCATTTGCAAAGACGATGCTTTATGCTTCAGACAAATCTTTGTCCTTCCTTCTTATTTAGTGCTCACATTGACTTATCATCTTCATCTGTCCATGGAATGCTTGAGATGCACAGCTACTGACAGCAGAAACTAACAAGCTGAAATAAACTGTACTACATGCAGACATAGCCAGAGCACTAACCAAGCAGACTGCTTAATGAGTTCCTGGCAGTCCTCTATGGGTGTTTAATGAGAAAGAAGTCGAAATCTCATTCATTTTAATTTGACATAGGCATATTAGAATATGCTGAAATTGGTCCTGAAAACAGGATGTAGAGCCATGTGTCACTTAGAGCATGTCACCACTACAAATTTACCTGCAGTTTTAACCTGGCTCTTAGCCCAGCTTCACACATTTTTTGAAAAAGAAATCTTAGTCTTATGTTCTATGCTTTGAAACAGCATGTGTTTGTTCCTTTTTTTTACTTTTGTTTTTGTTTTTTTTTTTTTTTCCTTAAAGGCAGATTACGTTGTAGTCAGGATGTTTTAAAAGCTTATTTGAGTATATTACAAATTTGGATAATTGTCTTGCTTCATCCAGCTTTTCCAGATACTCATTTCTCAGCTTCCATAGTGGAAGCTGCTGTTTAGTGTGCAGCTCATTTTCATTTAACCAATTCTTCAGCAGCCTCATTCTATGACACCAAAATTATGCTCTTTAGCCAAAGAGATCTAAAACATGTAAGTACAACAGGAGTTGATTATGAATAAAGAATTACCTCGGATTTTATATATATGCCAGAGGGTATGGTTTAAACCATACTCTAAAAACTCTAAACTCTATGATGGTAAACCAGTACTTGGCTAGCACAGATGTCGTAGTGAAAGGCTGTAACAAAATGTTTGAGAAATTCTGAGTAGAAATGGTTGGGGTTTTAGCTTTAGAAACTAAAGCTAAAGGAGGGGAGAGAGAGACATAAAGAATCCTGTGAGAATAATGTTGAAGAACAGAACCAAATTGCGGCACTGAGAACTGTGCTAAAACTAACTGAGGTCAGGTAGTGGCACTATGAAATTGTCTTATAAATCTACATACTTTTTTAGACATTGTTACCTTGACCAAAAAATAAACAGCAGCATTGGAGCAAAATTAAGAACTACCTTAATGAATGAATGAAACTTTAGCATTGTTATTAATAGTAAAATTGCATCAGAAATATGAGTTGTATCTCTTTTCTGACATCAACAGTCTCGCTTTTGGAAACTCTACATTTTACTAGTGCAGTTCTAAGCCTTAGATCACAATCTACTTTCATAAGGATAACTTTCCCACCTCTGCTACTTGTGAAATGAGACAAGCATAAGGAAGGAAGGAACTTTATCATAAAACAGTACTATTCTTAGGAAGAAAAAGCTTCAAAAACAATCTTTTTAATGTACAAAAACCTTTCTACTCCTTGAATATAAAGGCATAGAGTATCAGTCAAGTGTATGACAAAAAGTCATCCTACAAAAAAGGATTCAAATTTGCCTTAGAAGGAGGCTGTTTTTTTCTACACAGTTTCCTGATAAATCATTTCATTCTAGGAAAGATTTATACATAGTGATGTTTTAAGAACTTCTGCTAAAAAGTAATTTTTTTCCTGTTCTCACTTTCTCCTCTTCAATAATGACTTGTGGGAGAGGAGTTTATGGGTCACTTTTTTCATCTGAAATTCTTACTCACTGAATCCATACTTTAAACTGAGCCAATACAAGCTGGAAAACATCACCTGTTATTCACTGTTTATTATTTTAGACAAGAAGTCTATGTATTTATTTTTCAGTATTCTATACTTCTGTTGCACTGTCAGTGTATGACCATTCAGAGAGAGGGGTACCATCAAGAAAACAAGGAGTGCCTGAGACTAACTACCAGAACAGGCATTGTGTTGGGGGATGGCTAGCAGCACAAGGCCATGATGCTGCAGAGTATCTCTGGCCTGAAGCGAAGTGCTGAGTGAGCGGAACAGCATGTATGTTATCAGGTCAGCGTGACCTTGTGGCTGAACACTAGATGAAAACAGGAGGCTGAACACCTGGGCCTGGACCCTCGGATAGGTTGTAACCAAGCCATAACAGAAGATACTAACCTACGTAATGACTAACCAATCACTACTTGCAAAACCAAGATGTTATCCAATCCTGTATGATTACGCTTAAGAACAAACCTATATATGTGAACCACTAACTAACAATAAATTGGAACAGACACGATAACTCTATGAGTAAATGTCTCTGATTCTGGCTCACCGCGACAGCATTGGATAGCAAAAGGAGTAGTATAGAATGGCCACACTTAGAGAGTATCATCAGAGCAGGCCAAAGAAGCACATAGTGCTTGGAGAGCTGAATTTAGGAACTCATCTTCATGCTGGTAGGTGATCTCTGCACTTCACCAGATCAGCAGCAGTGCACTGGGGCTCCCACCTGTACTATTTTAACTACAAAAATACCAATACTGGGTCAAAGTGAACAATGCGTCCCACTATATATGTAGCAGTTTTAAAACAGGATGCTTAAAGAAAGGTATAATAATGGGTCAAACTCTGTACCTTTTTCATCTCAATATACTCTTTCAGCTTTCAAAAATCAATTGATTTCCTAAGCTACAGATTACATCTATGGTTAATATGCTTTTAGTAGGCAGTCTCTTCCCGTTTAGTCTTGGAGTTGACAAACAGCACAGCACTGTATTCTACAACACTTCTACAGAAGTAGAAAAGTACCTGACAAAAGTAAATTATCTTGAACCTTGTAAATCTTCCAAAAGAGGCCATCCGAGCAATTCTGGATAGCAGCAGGCTGTGACCAACATCTACCCTGAGCTTGGATCTTCTCAGGTATAAACTCATGACTGTCTGCCAGTGAAGCTGATGGAAGGACAGGGCAAAGTCAGCATCCTCAAGCCTCAAATACCACCCACTGAGGAATGCTGATGCAATGTATTTACTCTAAACTCAAGAGGGAAATTTTAACTACAAGCTGCCTTCTTTCATCTGCCTGCCTTCCTATCTGTGTGTTGCTTTCTCAAGTATGGGTGTTACACATCACTAAGTACAAATATTTCCATGTCTACATTTACCAGCAGGCTGGGTATCTGCGTATTTTTTTAATATAGATATATGTATGTACTTACACAGTTTGGTGGAAGATATATTAAGCTACTGTGAATTTTGTCATCTTCAAATCTGTAATTAAGTCTGTATTGATCACAAAACAGTGTCCAGCTGACATACCAGAAGGCTGTGCTGCCATCCAGCGAGATCTGGACAGGCTAAAGAGTTGGGCAGAGAGTAATCTTATGAGATTCAACCCGGCAAGTGTACGGTCCTGCACCTAGGGAGGAATAACCCCAGGTCAGGGGCTGCCCTGCTGAGAAGCAGCTCTGCGGAAAATGACCTGGGAATCCTGGTGGACAATAGGTTAACCATGAGCCAGAAATGTGCCCTCATGGCCAAGAAAGCCAATGGCATCCTGGGGTGTGTCAATACAAGTGTGGCCAGCGGGTCGAGAAAGGTTCTCCTCTGCCTCTACTATGCTCTGGATACACTATTCCTCGTCTGGAATAGTGTATGCAGTTCTGGGCTCTCCACTTCAAAAAAGGACAGGGAGCTACTGGAGATGGTACGAAAAGAGGCTATGAAAATTATTAGGGGACTAGATCATCTCTCTTATGAAGAGAGGCTGAGGGACTTGGGACTTTTTAGCCTAGAGAAAACTGAGGGGAAGATCTTATCAATGCTTATAAATATTTGAGTGGTGGGTGTAGGGAGGATGGGGTCAGTCTTTTTTTCAGTGCTGCCCACTGAAAAAAGCAGTGCCCAAGTGGCAGGACAAGTGGCAACAGGCATAAACTTGAATATAGGAAGTTCCACCTAAAAGGTGGGTCTTCCTCACTCTGAGGGTGGCAGAGGAATCACACAGGCTGCCCAGAGGAATTGTGGAGTCTCATTCTCTGGAGACATTCAAAAGCTGCCTGGATGCTGTCCTGTGCAGCCTGCTGTAGGTAATCCTACTCTGGCAGGAGAGATGGACTAGATGATCTCCAACCCTATCATTCTGTGATAATGTATTTTATTGAATTACTTGTGAATCTTTAAATTAGTCAATTATCAAGTGCTGCTAAAATTCAACCTGATTTACCTCATGCTATTAAAAACTTTTGAAATGCTTCTAAATCATAATCACGTCTAAACATTTTCTTCTGTGACAAACATGTAATAATCTTGTGCTAGCTGTTCCTCACCTGAAACCTGAACCCTCTAGTGAAAGTGCAAATGTCACTGTCTTGCAAAAATTAATTCTCTTCTGTTATGATATTACATGTTATTGCACTAGGTGAAAAACACCATGTAAAATGGGAAGCCTTAGCATTGCTCTCAGCAAACTGGAGCCTCAATGTACTCTGCAAATTAAACAAATCACCAGGTGTTTTTGAAAGCATATTGTCACTATTCGGCTTAATGCAATTGCTTCAACATGTTTTTATTATGTTGTCAAAATTGCTATGAAAACAGTAATCACTTAATCTGTGCTTCTGAGTATAATTAGACAAAATTCTATGGCCCTTCTAATTCTCCTCAGTAAAACGTTGAGAATACTCTGATATATGAGAATATTTACCTCTCTCCTACTCACTGTAATTGCAAATGTTTCTCCTTTTTACATTTCTTATTCTCTTTCCTCTTTATTTTCTTATTGTTATTTCCCCGTTTTTCCTTTATAACACAAAACAGTTCAGTACTTTACAGTGAAACAGTTAAGTTTAATTTGCCGAGGCAAAGACACTGATATGTCTTTTAAGTTTTAGATTTTAAGAAAGATCTGTACAGACAGTCAGGGCATAGTTAATTTAACTTTTTTTTGCTATTGTTAAACACAAATATCATAGTTCTATAAAATGTTCAGACAAGCTTCTGCTAAGACTACCCTAGTATTAAACTTGATTGAGTTATTATATCATATTAGATTATTTTGCTTTAGAAGTCCCTAGCTGTGAGCGTAATTTGACAGATAAAACCTAATATCTTTAATCTACACTGCTAAATCGGTTTATCTTCAAATTATATAGTGTCATCTCAAATCTCAGTAGATTTTTGTTATCTGTGATTCAATTTTTAATTTTTATTTTAGTCTGCAGTCTTGATTGTAACCACTATGCAGAAGGGAGAGCCCATTAAAAGTGCATGACAGAGGAAATGAAATTATTCTTGTTTTACTCAAAAATTAAGGTAACATTTCCACACCGCCCAAAAGAGAACTGGGGTCATGAACCTGCATTTTATGTAGCTCAAAACTTCCTATGTCTTGAGTTTTGATAAGAGAACCATGTATGCATGTAAAGGAAAGAGAACTTTCGCTTGCCTTCTCAGCGTTTTGGAGAAAGTTTTGGGACAGGTCACCTCTGCAAGAAACTGTCTCTGAGAGCTGATGTAAAAGCACATCATGTAGGCTTCATGAAACAGCAACTGGGGAAACGCTGAAGATAGCATGGAGAGAAGCAGCAAGCTAACGTAGATGACAGCATATAAACATCAGTTCTGCAAAAGTACTCTCAAGTTACACAGATGGGGGCAAGATGGCTTTTGTGAAGGCCACTCTGTGGGATAAAGCTGCTTTAAAGCATAATACAGTGAAACTTTCACTGGATTTTTCTTTGTTTCAATAGAGGAAAGGTTGAAGACTGTATCATGAGAAAAAGGCCAGAGTACACTAGGGGAAAATAACAAGAGAGAAGGAAAAGGACATGAGTGAAATCAAAGGTGCAAGGGATGAAAGCAATAATGAGGAAGGTCAAGAGACCAGAAGACAAAATATTCTAGAAAGGGGAAAAGGGGAATGTTAAGGAAGACCAGGTGTAAAACATCTGTGTCAATGCTGAGGAAATTAAAAAGCAGCATAGGAAAGCAGGAGGGAGGTCAAGGGAAGGTGTTTCTGTCATTGTTCTCTGATCCCTTTCAGAAAGGTCTGTCTGTCCCATTTCACTGCCTCAAAATTGGCTGCTGGTGTGACTTCAAGAAGTCCATTTGACAATTTCCTCAGTTAGCAATGTCTTCTGTGGTATCACATTGCATATGACTGTGCCATACTATGCCTGCAATATTATAGAGATAGTTGGATTTTACATTTCTGATTGCTTCCTTTAGCGTGGACTCTGATTAGATCTATACATGTCTTATTTACCTCCTTTCCTCATGTTCTCACTATCCCTAACTGCTCACAGATACTGAATTTTTTCTTCAAACTGGATATATATGTTGGGATAGACAAATGGCAGTTTAAAAAAAAAAAAGTGAGTGTTTTAGAAAGCCTGAATTTAATCTTTGCTCATATACTCTTACACATCTCGGATAGGTAATGCATTTCCTGTCATTTATTACTAGGCTCTGTTGAAATGATAAGCAGCATTTGGAATATATGATTTTGTAATTCAGTCTGAGGCACTAAATCCAGACACAGTGGTGCAAGAATTGAACACCACAGCAACAGCTTTATATACCTGCAATTTTTCATCATCTGCTCTCTTGGCGCTTTCGTGAAATCAACAACATCATTTTGGTGGTCACTTTGCCTGCCTAACTGCTGCATATGGGAAGATAAATCCCAGTGCCTGCTCTTTATTACTGGGTATTTTTAGCTAAATGTTTTGACTTAGCCACAATTACTTATAAGCAGTGTCAGATAAATTAAATATTTCCAGGTGTGTATTTCATTAATGTTTTTTAATCAATTTTATTACAGCAGTAACTCACCAAATCAACATGCTTAATTGGCCAAATAAGTTATACGGAGTGTAATAACAGTGTCACAGTCAAATTGAAGGTATGGATAAAATCTATACTGATGATGAACTCCACATCATGAAAGATCTTGGACCAGTCATCAATACCTAGAGCTTCACATTTAGATATAGATTTTTATTCTTCCTTATTTTCTTATCAAGACCTCCTTATGAACCAGAATAACCCAGCAAACCATCACTAGAATATGAGTTTCTATTTTTCCTTTTCTTCTCTGCCTTATTAAACAACTAGTCTCAAACTAATCCTTTTCCCAAGACTTTTTCCTTAAAGCGGCAGGCCAAGTGTAGCACTAGCCTATAAAGGAGAGTTGTGGGTCTCGGAGCTACCACCAAGGAAATGGAAGTCCCACTCTATTCCTATAATTTACTGCAATAGGTTGTTTAAGTTTAATATTAGCCTAACTTTATAATTATTTCTGCAGTATTTAAATAATTCAACAGTCCCTTATTTGATTTCATGAGGGTAAGCCTATCACAGACCATGAAAAAAACAGGACAGTTTGCTAACTGACTTTTCTTGCCATAATTTGATTGTCTTTTCACTGTGCTCCAATTTTATGGGGCCTTGTTGACCTGAATTCACTTGATTTTGCACAGTATTTGAATTACGCCTACAGCGGTGCTTAAAGCCCTGAGGAACTCGGGTAAGAATAGCTCCATGCATCAAGTGTCCCTGACCTGCACTCCATGTTTTCTGACACGGGAAATAGCCCAGGAATTTACAGAAAAACTGTTCAAGGAATGAGCTCACCTTTGCTTGGGCATTTTAACTTAAACAGATCACTGCTTGAGTGAGACTGCTTCCCCCTCACACAAACTATCCTTGAGGCAGTACTGCAGTAATTGTATGTCTCTGTTATTAAACTAGGTTATTGATACACTTGTGGCACAATCAGAGGTTTGACAGTAAAAAAAAACCTTTGATCATCCAAAAAATTTCCAGTTACTTCTCTTTGTCAAAATCTATTAAAATACAGGAAGAGTACAGTGAGTTTCCAAGTTAGGCTATTCTCATATGAATGCAAACACTCTGGAAGTTTACAAATACTCCATCAGCAAACTCTATTAGGTCCTGTAAGCTTTCAGATTCCTCAAACTCTCAAATAACATGTTTGCTCAGCTCTAGAAGCCAGTCATAAACCTAATACCTACAAGCAAAAATACTCTTACTTTGTCACATAACACTGCCATACTATTTTAATATTTTGATATGCAGAAATCAGCATAAATATTGCAGGCCACTTTATCGGTGAGGAAAATGCAGAATGTGTGCAGATTCTACGTCCCCCCCGTGTAATTTGCTTTTGCCCATGTAGATGTTCATACCCCTTTAACACATTTCAGAACAAAACTGTCCCTTGAGAGTATCTGCTCTTGCTCAAAGATCTCGGTCTCAAGAACTGAAGACTTACATGTTAAACAAAGTGGAGGAGGATAATCTCCAGACCGTTGTACAGATCCATATTCTAGTGTCACTGCCTCTACTTAAAACCTCGAAGAGTAGCAGACATGCAGTAAATACTTCCAAAACTGATTATTTGATGGCATGCTAAAAAAATCTGTTTGTTGAGACATTACTGCCAAGCAGCAGCTAGCATTTATTTCTGGGGTTTGCTCCAGCTCCATCAGAGTTAACAGAGTTTTATACCTGTCCTCTTATTAAAAGCTTTACAGAAAAAAAAGAACACTAGCAAAAAAAAAAAAAAATTAGTAGTGATCTGATTCCCATAAAGAGAATCAAAATACTAAGTTAATTTTTCCAAGAGATGTGAGCTAAATATCCTTCTTAATTCAACAGCTTTACAGTATACAGAGTATGCTTATTAACATGTATGTTAACAAGCAATACGTGAAATAAGCAAAGAAGGAAAAAGGGTCTTTCTTGCCTCTGGCAGTGCACAGCACCATCTCTGGACGTTGCTGAACTATCCCTGCCAACTGTGATTTTTATTCTTGGCTTATAAAGCTACTTCTGATAAGCTGAATGTTTGTCTTTAGAAAACAACAGGCTGGCCCAAACAGCAAGGTTTTATCGAAGTATTATGAAATAGTGACAAGTACTTTCCAATGCTTCAAAAAATATTTTTTGTTATCAGAGCCTTTTTTCATTGTGGAGCTTTTAGTGTCATCTGCCTGTAGCATAGGACCTTTATTTATAAAAATATAGTGGAAATATTACCATTTTTGTCTATTATTCATTGATGAACAGAAGCACAGAGGTTTGGCAGTAAACAAACCTGAGTTCATTCATCCATTTGTTTTATTTATGTTTGCAGTCTATTTTAAAAGGATTCTCTCTTGGGCTTCTTGCTTCTGCAAGCAGTAAATCAGACAGTGGAGCAAACAAGGCTTGAAAGGATTACAGCACCAGTTACATTTAAACAGCTCCAAGATACCAGGGCAAAAAGGTCAACTCCATTGTAATGAACCCAGTGTTTAGGAAGCTAGTGTCTTGCTTTTTCATAGATATGTTGTTTAAATGTATCTAATTTTATTATTCCTAGTGTGACTGTGTAATCAGATCAACGCAATTCTATTCCTCCCAAAAAGTCACACTCAACCTTTTGCTCTTAATAAAGAATTCTAATATATAGTGTATACAAGCACAGAATAATTGCTTTTGTGTTCATATGATGTCATTCAAATCCAACCCTTCCCCCAAAAAAAACCCTGGCCTTCCAGTTTTTCCTAGATACATGATGAGAGTCATAGAGTCTAAAACCAGGAAAATTTCACATTAGCCCTTGGTATAAAATACAAAAGGTTAAGTAAATGATAATGCATATACATTTTCATGTACCTCTTAATAGAAAATAACAGTTCAGGAGAACTAGCTTGCAAGAGATGAAATATGCAACCTTGTGAACATTCATGCGGTACAACAACATTTCATTCTACACATTTAGGTGTGTCTGGCATGCTTTTCAGTACAGGTTGTCTTCTATTTCTATGTCTTCTTACTGCAGTAAAGAGTGTCTTTACATCTAGTTGCTGTCCAAACTATGCAGTTCATAGTTTGTTCAAGTGCTGAACCTCTTGTCATTTTGCTAAATCTAGAGGGTGGAATTAAAAACTCTAAGAAAATGGAGTTCCAAGATTCCCTAAGGAATTGCAATCAATATGGTGAAATGGGTGGCACAAATAACATAGAAATTCATTTGGCATCTCTAGTCACAGGTTATCAGTAACACAGTACTTACAGTCTAATTATGGAAATAGAGACAGCAGCCTTTTCTATATGTTTCTCTTTAACAGAAATTGGCCATGTTGTCACCAGGCCAAAGTTCACTGCTTTTGAAATAATAGGATGTATAATGTATATAATGCTACAAATCAGGTTAAACATAATGATCACAGATGTGGAGGAAATAGTTTGAAAATGCAAAAGCAAATGGATTAAAATACTACCTCTGGTTGCAATTTAACGTTTGCTACTATAATATTACAACCATATGTCTATCGGGTAAGTGGGGCACAAAGCCAGTCCCATTTACAGGGAAAGTAATGCTAAAGTAATGGCTGTACAGGGACATGTTAAAACATTTCCACATCTACTCTGATTGTATTGTAGGTTAAAATTATCTGCTTCATTTTAAACCCCATAATTATGTTATAATTAGATATTGATCATTACACATAATGCTTTCAGGCACAGGTGCCTAATTTTTTTTAAGTTTCACTCTAGTAAACCCGTATAGCCAAATTTATCTTAATCATCTTTATTATTATTTTCCTTTAATGCCCTGAAAGGTCAATACAGGAGATTAGAAAGGAGCCAAGAGGGAAAAAGAGCCACGATCATCAGTCTATAAGACTGAGCTATCAGTGAAGCCACAATTTCGGTTTCCAAAATATTTTGAAGCAGCCTGTTGATTGTGGCTTTTGGCTTTTGACAAAGCTTGTCAAAGACAAGGTACCTGATTGGGTGCACATTTGGGCAGCTAATTTATTTTTACTTTATGACCTTATTTTTTAATAACCTTTGTCACAAACTAAAAGGAATGCCATGGAAGGAAGCAGGTAAGGGGGCAGAGGGGGTAGGGGGAGGAGGAAGAAAAAAAATAAAACCCAAACATGGCAGCATGAAAAAGGAAAGCATGATGTTATAGTAGAAAATATGAGTGTAGAAGGACATGACAGAAGTTAATAAGCCAGTCAGTTCAGGGCACAGAAAATTCTGGCAAAGCTATGAAGTTCCTAATCAGATACATAAGGCAGAAGGGGAAAGCTTCTGATCTAGCTGTTGGCCATCGCTTATGCTGTTTGATTTAAGTAAACTGAAAGATCGATTATTATAATACATTCATTTTAGCATCTCAGTATGACTTTTGCTATTTAATTTAAAAAGCAGACTTTGAATGAGTGACAGTCTCATTAGCACGTTACAATCAACTGGAAAGACAAATTTTTCTATTTGAGAAATGGAATGCTTATAATTTCGTACAGATCATATAACTGTTAAATAACAAGAGAATAAATGTGAGGGCTAGTGTCTAATTTTATTCTGATTAAAATATATCCTTCAATTTACATAACAATAACATAAAAAACAACTTGGTAAGAAGCACGAGGTATCTACCTACCACTGCTGGACAGATAACATGTCACTATTATTTCACTACATAATCACAGTAAAAGAGATTATCTAGTACATGCCAATTTTCTCCAGATATCCCTACTTTCATTTTCTTCAGTAATAAGAGCTCCAGTTTGGGGATCTTCCTTTAACGGCTAGAGGTGAACATGATGGCTTTTACAGCCCATTAACTGATCGCACAGTGTTGCAGAGCAAGTATTTGTTAGCTGGTTTACACATGGCACCCTATCAGCCATTCTGAGTCTCCCCTGGGGCGCCATCAGTAAAAAAGCAGCGTGCCAGAAATCCAAATCGGGGCCATGGTCTAATAAAACTATCCTGCATATCTGATCCATCAATAATGCCTCATTCTGGGCTTTTTTATTCAACCCTTGAGTGTTTGAATAGTGCTTCAGAGCAATTGATTTATGTGCTTATTACTGACACTACGTTACTTAAAAAACTGCTTCCCAAATTGATTCAGCATCTCTTTTAAGCAGTCAAACCAAAGTTCTCTGAAGAGTTACAAAGCTTAAGCTTTGTAATTTATTGGTAGAAATAGCTGAAATGAACAGTCACTGCCATACAAGAGAGATTTCCTAAGCGCCTTGGTGTCTTCTGCTTCAGTTCTCTCTAGAGAATCAGGCATTGTTAAAATCAGACATTGACATTTCTCATTTTATGCTCCACTTCAGCATGATATAGTTAATGTTAGACTTTAAGACCACAAACTTTACAGTAGCCTTTTATTGCTGCTCTGTGTCTTCCTGACTGCAAAATTCTCCTGAGTTTTAATTAGGGTCTTTACATCCCTGAGGTTTTCAACTACTTTTAAAAAGCAGCAGGTTCTCTCACCAAACACTGCCTCAGGATTCGTCGACTATTTAATAGTTATCCACTTAAATAAACTCTTAGAGACAAACTCTGCACTCTTTCCACAACAGCAGTGAGACACCAAGACTCGAGCCAGAGCATCACTTCTGGGCTGGGTGGAAAACAAAGAAAAAAAAACAACAAACCTAGAAAACAAACAAACAAAAAAAAAACCAAAAAACAAAAAACAAGAAACCACACACACACAAAAAAAAACCCCAAAACAAAACAAACCCAAAACCCAGACCTGAAGAAGATCCAAGACTGAATCCTGAACAAAACTTTTCTTTTTTCACAGTCACAAGATTAGCAAGTGTCTGAGCTATGTGAGGATAGAAGAAGCCTAGTTCCTTAGATTTCTTAAAGGAAAAAGAAGAAAACATGGAGGTTAACAAGTTATCAACAACAAATCCCTGAAAAACTCTGTCATGAGCTATTTGAAAAAAACAGGTAAAGAGAAAAGGATGATTTTATGCTATTGGAACTTGAGCACTAAATAAAACGTAGTGGCAAACTTCTTGGCTTCAGATGGTATTTTCTAAGGAACACACATTTCAGGAAAAGAACTAGAAAAATACCTAGCATGGAAGAACTGAGGAGCTAAAAGCATCATGAAGCTCTCTGGAAATATAGAAGAAAACTGCTCAGGTTCTGAGAACAGTGGTGCATCTGCATTTGTCAGTAGCAAGAGTCAGCAAAAAGGAAGAATATCAGGTGATAGCCTAATTTCTAGTACTGCTCAGGAGCTTTGAGTTGACAGCACCCCTGAAAAGTTCCAGAATGTCATAGCTGTAACAGTTTTCAGTAACTAATACTTGGGAAGCAAACCAGGAAGCTGTATGGTAGAATTGAGAGCAAGTATAAGAAACGACACAAGAAATTACATGCTGCAGGGAGTTCTTCTTCAGGGAAAAAAACACAAACCAGAATCACCAACCAACAAATGACAAAAAAAAAAAGAAAAAAAAAAGAAAAAAGAAAAAGGTGGGCATTTTTGACAGGCATAAAACTGAAGAACCAACCCAGAATCTTAAAAAGAAAGGTTTGAAGGACAGGACTTGTCGCATGCTGGAAGATGAAGGGTTCAGAATTTGTTGCTCTTCATACCAGCATTTGTAGGGCAGACAGTGTCCTGACACAGCAGCTGCAATAAAGAATCTCAGGCACTACAAGACTGAAGGCAGAAAGGTACAACAACCAAGCCAGAGCCTAATTAAACAGAACATGCAGCAGTACAAGTTCTAATAAGCACTACCTTTTCCTTTTTTAGGTATTCCCAGCTTTGCCCAGCAAAAGAAGACAAAAAGCAAAATCGGCAGTATCCGTTCTGCATGTAGGAACATGTATGGATAGGATGAAAAGAGCACCAAAGGAGTCTCAATAGGTTCCCATGGAAAGCTTAATACCTACTAATTTTTAGCATATTATTAATGACCTTTTCTTAAAATATCCAGTCTGTCTATGAATGCATAGTGAGGTCATCTTCAGAAAAATCTGCAAATCTAAGTAGTCATGTATTTTGGTATCCAATATGCATGTATCTAATAGTTGTGTATGTATCTATTAAGGCACTTAGGTAGGTAGTTTATAAATAATTATTTCTTGATTTTGTCGTAGTCACAAAGATACTGATGAGGATCTAAAGCTGAAAGTAGCCCTCACATACAATGTTTATAACAATAAGGAAAGGAAAAATATCTCATAATATATCAATATAGCAATATAGAATGTGAAATAATTTTCGCCAAAAAAACCCTCAACAAAAATCTGATCCAAGGTAGTAACTAAAGGCGGGTTTTTTTCTTTTATCATGCATTCACCTTCAACATTTACCCTGTTTAATCTGTATTCTTGCAACTGTCTCACAAAATCTACAATGAATTTCTTATAGCATCTAACATTATTTTCTGCTTTTCATTTTTTATAATTTAACATTATCATATTTTCAATCATGATAAACTAAGGTACATCACAGAACACTGATTGATAAATGCATGAGGTTTACTAGAGCATGTTTTAGAAATCATGATATGGAAAAGAGACCAACACACTAAAACTACAACCACAGATGCTATCTTGATTCTGAAAAGTAGTGATGGATCAGCAGAAGAGTCTACCTCCTTACTGTACTCACACATTTCTTTATTCAATAAAATCTGAGCACACAGATGTCACAGAGGGAGAGACAATTCATCTTAAACAGCAGCATAAACACTGCAGTAAATAAATACAGGAGGAGTTATTTCCCCTTTATCTAAATAAATCTCCCCCTTATTTATCTAAATAAATTCATTTCTGCAGTTGTGACATGTTCAGGGAAGCTAGAACAGGCTGATACTAAAGTATAATTACTCCTGTGGTGTATTCAAGCAGCTACAGCTAACAATGCTCGAGCAGCCTCCTCAGCTTTTCCTTCTATTCCCTGTGTGGGTAACTCCCACTGGCTCTAAGAGGAGGCTCCTGTGTGCAGCAGCCAAAGCACAACACAATAATCCTCACTGAGGGACCTTATTTTTTCCTTCTCTGCACACACCTCCCCCCCCCGCCCCAAGTAAAAGAAAAATAAGCATTGGTACAAAACTTTGTATGCTACTGGAAAACATTCCCAAAAGAAGAACAGGCCATCTTTAGGAAAGGGTTAGTTGTCTAACTACATCTTGAAACAAAACACTAAAAATCAGCTTACTGACTTCCCTTCTGGCTCTATCTAAATAGAAGAAAGCAAGCAACCTAATATTTCGATAGCTAGCATATCTTTCTATTCATCTGTCTAAAAAAAAATAATCTTCTACAAATGTTTGTTCTCATTAAAGCAAAGTTTTTCACATAGTATGAATGAACCTCCACACATGGTCCTGTGCACTCACACAATCTCTACAAAATTCTAAGTAATATGACTGTCCATTCTAAGTATATTTAAAATACATGGTAACATACATGTGCTGTACCAGGAATTGTATTACACTCTAACATTAATGTCCCATAAAGTCATTATTGGCATATCATTAATATTTCTATACATTCAATGAAACACACAGAAAGAGATTATTAAAATGAAGTGTCAGAGGAACAATGCTAACTAAAATATTCAAAGTTGTGATTCAAAGAAAAACAGTAGTTGACTTAGCTGATCACAAGCTCGCATGGGGTGGCAAAAGCTGTCCATAGAAGCAATAATTATTAGTACAAACAGTAGCTGTGACTCTTTGGTGAGTTAATAAAACACTCTAGAAAATACTAGTAGATTCGGAAAAGGACTCAAGCATACCTCCTAGCACCTGGATTTGTTTGAACTCAAAGTCAGAACTTGGCTAAACCAGTGTGGCCCCCTTCCTTTGAAAGAAAAAAGGTGCACAGGCAGGCAGGAAGCCACAGTGTTGTCCATTACATCTGAGTCTGGCAAATCAGGATGCTAATTGGGGCATACCTGACCTCTGGTACAGGCAATGTCATTCCCTACCAGTCAAATTACCTTCCTTTTTTAAATTTATTTTATGAGTAAAGATTAAATTACCTTCTGCGTGACTGGAACTATACAATAAGCAGGACAAGAAGTTACAAACTTCTTGTAAATTACATTATTTCCTTTACACTTATTCCTTCATTAAGCTAATAGTCATGTGACTTAGGCCAAGACTCAGATCTGTCTATTTCAGTTCAAATCACACTTCATATTATCACTGTAGATCATGCTCTGTCATTAGAAACAGTGGTGGTGTCAGTAACATTCAGATTTTGTTGAAACCTAAAATAGTAACATTCTTTTAACAGTCTCTCCTAAGGAAGACAAATTATCTCTCTTGCATCTAACATCTCCAACAGCACCAGACATTTCCGAATATATATATGGAGAGGAGGAAAATACAGTGCAATATATTCTTTCTGGATATTGAATTGCCTGAAGATTACAATACTACTATGCTGCAGTTAATACTCAAAGTACTTTCCTGGTGCTGTAAAACAGAAATGGATGCTGGCACTTCCCCATTTCATGAATTAGGGGTGATTGAAAAGTGACACCCAACAAAACTGTTAGGTTTGAGATGTCAAGTTTGCAATAAATTGCTGCTTCATCTGAACAAGATTAAACTGTAGCCTGATGTTGCAAGAGAAGATTCTGTGCATTTTTTTTACCATTTACCTTAGGTTCTGTATGTCCAGCAGGAATAAAAATGATACAGAGATATTAAAGATGGAAAACATTGTTTCGTGCTTTGATATTGTTATTTTTGTTAAAAGTCAGCTTTGTTGTGCTGACTTATAAACTACAGTTCTTCAGATACTCTTTAGATCAGTTGGTAATTGGGCTTTAATGATGTAGTTATTATCACATTTCATAAGCCTCCTTTTACCACCTACACTTCCTGTAAATGAAAAACACAAGCAGAAGCTTAATTGTAGCTGCTTGCTGAATATTTACCTCTCAGCTCAATAAATCATGATGGTTCACCTCTTCCAAAGTCAATAACTATTTAATATTCTATTAAGCTGATGGAAGTAAAAGAATAGTAAACCGTGTTTCTGCTACACCAATGTAATTAACTAAAACAGAGAACAATTCCCCTTTCATTTAAAATGGCAATAAAACATCTGTTATTCAAGGAGTGTGATCATTATAAAACTGCGGAAAGAAGTGAACCCTGTAAACTTAATTCAGCTTTCTGAGTAGGAAGTTAAAAAAAATAAAATTATAACTTTAGCGTTTTGGTGACATCCTGTTTATGAAGAAACTCTTATGTTGAGTCCTCAGTTGATGATAGCTCACATAGCTGGGTAAAGTCAGTGAGGAGATAATGTAGAGTTTTCATTCATAAATTAATAGTGAATATTCTGTCCTTTAAAGACATAGGAATTCTAGATAGGCTAAGCTCGTATCAGAGCTTTGGAACCCCTTAATTTATAAAAGCTGCATTACTACCATGAAATAGTAAGACAGATTTACTGTATCCTTCTTCCGTTTAAAGAGTCAGGAAGACTGAGGGACAGAATCAGTTCTTCAAAGCAGAATGTGATTTCAAAGAAAATTTAGTGCCACTTACTAATAAAAGAAATGAAAAAAATTATACCGTTTTCAAAAAATCTGAATTTGGCCTCTTCTCCAGGCGCAGCACTGTGGAAGAGGAGAAGAAGGAGAATAATTACCACTATTTCTTTTAAAATTCATCTGTATACTTCATCTCCCTTCTCCATGACAGACACAGCAAAGGGCCACAGCATTCAGAACTAAACCTAAGACATTTGCACCTGTAGAATTTAGACAACAGAATTAATTACAGACTGATTAGCTGCTGATTTTTACCTACTTATGACTCTGCACAGGTCTTAAGCTTCTCTATAGCTTTTCAACATCTTGGATTCTTTAGTGAGTCCACAGATTTTATTAGCATCCCTTCTAATGAATGAACTACTGAATGGAAATTCAGAGCATCTAAACTGATAAATGGCTGAGCAGCACTCCAGAGGTAACATACAGGTATAAACTAAATGTTGCTCAAATTAAGTGAATTACAGTACAGCAAGTATGCAGAAAAAGAAAAAGAAAAAGAAAAAGAAAAAGAAAAAGAAAAAGAAAAAGAAAAAGAAAAAGAAAAAGAAAAAGAAAAAGAAAAAGAAAAAGAAAAAGAAAAAGATTAAGTCCCTTGGAACTCAGTGGGGTGATTGCAAGTATTGGAGTTCAACAGTATGATCAGGAGATCTACCTCAAAGTTGTATCTAACACAGAGTTCTAGTATCTCCTGCTTCTCACTTGGACAAGGTGGGTGACTGAACATTGTGCAGCCTCTGGATACGGCTTCACAACCTGAAGTTTAAGCTGACATTCTTGCTGCCCTCTTTCTTAAGTTTATATATCCCAGGGGAATCAGCCTTTGCTGGGGAAGTCTGTAGTGGAATGACTTTTGAGCTGCTGGTGAAATCAATCTCCACACAACCACACTGTGCACCTGTACACTGGTACAGGGTAGGAAATGATGAGTTCTGCAGCCACTGACACCAATCAGGACTCAACTTCTCTAATATTCACTGAAAAATACATTTTTTACAAGTCGTTTCACCCTCCCCCAAAAAATAGAAAAAAAAATTCATTTCACTTTCTTAGTGTCTACAGAGAGGTGTACGTCTTCTTTTTAGCAGATGTGGAACTATACAAACTAACACCACTGATTTGGCGTCATGCATTCTTCAATATATTATTATAAATAATAAGAAAATGCAGAATAATGTGGCTTTTTGCTATTTGTGGAAAAGATAAATGCAGAACTGATTTTTCTAAAGCTAAAGTTTCACAATGTTATGGATGGAGCTGTCAGCACCCCAACCAGCCACTCTCAGACTCCCTCCCTGCCCACCCCCCACCCCAAACAGAACCTGTGAGAAAAATCAGATGGAAAGGTTTGCAGAGTAAAGAAAAAAAAAATCCAAGGGGTTTCCTTATGAACTAACATGATAGACAAAAACAAAAAACTCGATCTGGGTAAAATTAATTTACTGCCCACTAAAACAGAGTTGGATAGTGAGGAAAGAAAGCCAAAGCTAAATAAAACATCTTCCCCTGAAACTCTCCTTCCCAGACTCACCTTCACTCCTTCAGGCGCAACTCCTCTAATTCCTTCCCTCCAAGAACGCAGGGGATGTAGAATGAGGGGCTTCAGGACCATGTCAGCCCCTCTCTGCCGCTCCTTACCCCTCACGCTGCTCTCCGGCTCCAGCCGGGACCTTCCCAGGGGCCGCAGGGAAGCCCTCTGCCCTGCCGGGATCTGTGCCGCGGCTCGGGGACCCTCCTCCCCTCCTGCCGCTCTCCCCTCGGGGATCGCAGGGCTGTTTGTCCCCGCGTTTCCCTCAGGCCTGGCTGCCGGGCAGCGCTTTGACCTTCCTTACCCAGGCTTTCCCCGAGGCGCCCGCCCGGGGCTGAGGGGCTCGGCTGGGGCCATGGAGCCGGCTGTGTCCAGCACCGGGCAGCCCCGGCTGCTCCTTCCTTAACGGGGCCGGCCCTGCAGATTTGTAGGCCCTGCTACAGCTACCAGCAGTGCCTGCATAAAGCATATAAGTATTATTTTGGGAAATAACATGGTTAGTCACAATCTACTTTTTACAGCATGATGGGAAGATAGGCGTTAGGTTCTGTTGTGCAAGCACAGGGAGTTTTTGTGGAGTCAAAAACTAAATCTAGACTACATTGTGCAATATATGTACATACATACTTGCAATCCATCTTTCAGAATATATTACACACACACAACTGTGATGGGCTGGGAGGCATGTTAAGAGGCTAGAAGTGAAACTGGTTTGCAGTGTGAAAACATATGATGCTGTTTCTGTACATTTACCTCTTATTTTTATGATTGTAGAGAAAAATATGATAAATATTTGTTAATCTTGTCCAATAAGAATCAGCAAGGAACTATGTAAAGGATGTGCAGTTTCTCCTGAAGGACCACCGCGTTGCACATTGTGTGCATTGTGATACCTCAGGAGAAAGAACTTGTCTCAATAAAGGTGAGAAAAAGAGGAAGAGGGAGGAAGAAGAACAGGAGGTCCCTCAAGGCTGCAGAACCAGCTTCTGGCTTTGTTGGCAAGACAAAAGCTAAAGCTCACCAAAAGGACGTGTAACAAAGAGGAGTAAATGAAGTAAACGACCATCAAGTAGTGGGTGATTAATGAGCTCTCATCATGGCAAACCAAACTGACCACTTCTTGGAAACCCTAGGAATTGTGTATATGTCTTGTATATAAGCTCTGTAACTAACACTTTATGGCAGCACATTAGGAGTTGCGATCCCTTGTGTGCTTAGCACTGCAATAAAGAATACCTGCTTCATAGTCACCAAAGCTAGTGAGTTCTGATTTTGGCTTTCCATGGCCTAAATCATATCCTTTATCATCAGGATAAAAGCAGGTCCAGAATGTCCTGCTTTTAATATTTTATTATAGAAGTATCCTGAATGGCCATTCTTAGGTTACTTCTCTCATAATAATTCTGGAATCTCAAAACAAAAATAAATATTTTAGTAAATGCGCTGAGCAACATAGTATTTTTGCCAATGCAGGTGTTATTGAAGTCATCAATAATTAAGTGACAGTAAAAGCACTGATTCCTAAACCAGGAAAATTCAAAAGCTATAAAAATGTTAAAAGCTGGCTGGGTGAGTGGTGGATAGCCTAATTAAATGTTTTATTAGAATTATTATGAATTAATGATTAATAAAATGTTGGGGTTATTAGTATTGTATCCTGAAGACTTGCAGAGGGATAGAGGAGAGCTGGAGAGCAGTGACCAGGTGCCTGCTCAGTTCAAGAAGTAAGGACAAGACAATAGGGTTGGAAACCAGAAACATGTCAGTATGGAGACATCTATGCCAAGAAGCCAGTAGGAGACACTTGTGTCAAACCAGAAGTCCCAGCAGGTGGTGTTTCGGTACTCCAGAGAGGCATTACTAAAATAATTTTAATCTCCTTTAGGATGAAATAGAAGCCACATAAATTGCAAATGTTACCACTGTCTCTGGGTTTAAATCTATTCCTTGTGTGATTCAGCAGACCCAATTAAGGAGATTTAAGGACTTCCACATTAAATACAGAAGACTTCCCGACTACCTTTAACAATCATATTTTTTAGTGTACAACAATTTCATGGAAATCCCACTGGCAATAAAACTGCCAGAGTAAGTAATTAATTTTAACTCCTCTGATTACTAAATTAATATTTTCTTATTAAAAATACATAACCTAGTGAATTCTCAGTTAGTAATTCCACAGACAACTATAATTTTTACTGTTATTTTTCCTTTATTTTATTTACCCATGTATGTTTACACTTTGACTGAGTTGCAGCTTTGCATATAGGTCTTGATCTCATCTAAGAAGCCATTTTACAGAAATATAAATTTGTCCAACTTTTCTTGAACTCTTGGTGTTACCTTTGTAAGAGTCTGTAATTATTCTGTTTGTCTCCCAGCAGCAAGCTTTTTGAAATTGAAACAGGTAGAAGCTCCTCTGACTTGCAGCAATACATTCATTCCCAAGGGACAGCCAGACCATTTAAAGCCTCAGAAGGAAGAAAACTATTTTTCTCAGATTAATTTTCATTGAACAGCCACACAGACTAGCTAGCCTGGGTAAGCTTTGAAATGGGAAGGTTACAGTTTTAGCAGTCCAGTGGTATGCTGTAGCTCTGCTAAAATGAAAGCAGGAACATCTGCTGTCTGCCTGTAATGCATTCTCTGAGTGTGGGAGACAGCCTGCCCCACAGTAGAAGATCCTGTCTATGGAGGTGTCTGAGCTCCTGCTACATGTTGCATACAAGTTCCTCTTTTATGCACATATGGTAGCTCCTTGGTTTAGACCAGCCCTACCAGTAGTGAATGCAGTCCTGTATCATTTCTACTCTGAAGGTGATTTAGAGCTCACAGGCAGCTGGCTGCTCTCTCCTTTATCAGTTCTTCAAGAGTACTCATGGAAGTACCATTCCTGCTCTCACCCAATGAGATAGGATGCAGTCTCCAAGACGTACTAAACCTGTCAACAAGTATTTGTGTTTCTTCCTGGCTGCACGTCTTTGTTTAACAAATAATCATTTTCAGTAATAAGGAAACAGAGTATAAACATTCTCTTCACTAATTTGCTATTGAACATCTGATTCTTTAACATTGTGAATGGGAGGCTCTGATGAGCTTTGTAACTGCACAGTTTGGTTCCAATTAAATTTTTAATGAAACGAAAGTCAAGCCCAACTGTGACTTGTGGGGGAGTTTTGATTTCAGCGGTGCCCTCTTACATTCTCTAACTTGGCCAGGTTTCCCCCAGTGAACATAAATATTGATAGTTGACAAGATAGAAAGCATTGAGTGAGGCATGGAGTGTGCCAAACAGTTTGCTTTTCTGAGATGTCACTTGATTATATTACTATTACTATTACTATTACTATTACTATTACTATTACTATTACTATTACTATTACTATTACTATTACTATTACTATTACTATTACTATTATTACTGTTGTTATTATTGGCTGTTGACAGATTTGCAATCAAGTATATCCTGAATTATCAAGTTCATTTAAATGTATTTTCAGAATGAGTATCCTAGGGTGATTGTAAGGCAAAGGAAGCAGAGTGTTCTTGCACCATCAAGCACAGTGCTTTAAGGAGATAGAAAATGTTTGAAGCTATTTAACTTCTCTGTAGGAACCCATGGAAGTCTGTTGCTTCCTGCCACTAATAAATGCCATGGAGGCCAGTTGCTTTCAAAACTCCCAATAAAACCCACTGCTGTTGTTTTTAAAGGAACACAGTAGAAAGGAGGAAAACTAATTTAAGAAACATTTGCAACAGTGAAATAGTGCTAAAAGCAATGGTGTTAATGACAGTAGTCAGTAGCAGCAGCTGAGTGCCTGGATTTAAATGGCAGTCTGCTTGGCAGTAGCAGTTTAAAAACAACACAGATATTGGACTGCACCATCCCTTCTGTACACATATCCAACAGATTGGGTGATCCAACCCTTGGATACTGAACTCTGTAAACAATCAGGTTAGATAAAGGAAAAAAAAATGCTTTGAATCTGAGGCTTTCTTTATTTAGCATTCATTCAAGGGCAGTTTTGCTACCACAAAAAAAAAAAAAAA
>VXBZ01003435.1:79180-153533 GCA_013399135.1 Heliornis fulica
CAAAAACATACAAACACACACTCCCTCCAAAATCACAAACAAACAAAAATGAAAAAAAAACCCCTGCCACAAACCTCCCCACAAAACCACAAAAAACCCAACCCCACCCAAGGAATGCTACTGAAGAGCTGCCAGGAAGTAGTTTCAGTAGTAGAGGTAGAGTCCCTAGCTGGTATAAACTGGCTCAGCTCCAGTGACTACAGCAACGTTACACCACAGCTCTTGAGCTGTGGATGGGGCCGCGTATTCCTGACATCAGGCTCTTAAATTCACTCTAAATAAGTAACAGTAAGATTATCAGAACTACCTAATTATCAGATACTGTACGTATCTGCCTTTGGATCAAAAGACCTGATTTTTTTCCCCCTAAATTTTGGTGAGAAAAAAGGCCACTTACTTGTGATCCTTAAGTACAGATTTAGGGTGATAACTTGAAGCATATAATTTCGAAAAAGTCTTGCCTGGAATCCACAATTCAACATCTGGATAAATTCCATAAATTTCAAAAGATGATGTACCTTGAAGCTATCCTGCCATCCTGGTAAGTTTACTTATTTATTTTAGATAATCACTTAAATGCATCCTCCTACCTGCCAAGAATGGATCACTGGTAATTGAAGAACCACATTTCAGAGGAGAAAGTATATAAAACCTCTCTCCATAAAAGTTCCATATACCTATTCATAGTAACTCTTCCTTGCCCTCCACCAACAGTAAACAGAGAGTCTGACCCTCATGGTTTTGTCGCAGATGTAAATGATAGAATATGACAGTTGTCAGAGAGGGTTTATTTGTATACTTCTTCTATTTTTCCTGACTTGTGCTAATGTTCCTTTATGCCCCTATATGATATGTTACAACTGGAAAATATTTTAGATTACTACTAATTTCTGCAAATTTCCTAAAAGTATGCTTATTTAGGGCTTTTAAACTTTTTTGTTTGGAATCCCAAATTAAAGACTACTCCAAAAATCCTACTGCCGTGACAAATTTTATCACAACAATCTTATTATTCCTCATTATTTAATTTAATTTTACCATGCCTACATCTTTCTCCAAGTCTTACACTAAATGATTTTTCTTACTCCTTGGATTTAACACTGTTGAAAACAGTATGTCATGTTTTCTTTCAGCCATTACTTACACACAGTATCCTTTTGTAAAGTGTATCCTCATAAGTCATCCCCCCAACTCTCAGTATCCAACAGTATCTTGTGATTTTTGCTGGCTTGAATATTTTGACAGGTTCAGGAAAACTTGGTGAATGTTGTATTATTGTGGAGGCAACTGTATTATTTTTCATTAACTGTATCATTTTGTCCCAGACCTAGGTACTTTTTCATACACAATTGTTTTCAGGAAGACCAAATATAGACAAAGGCATTTAGCAATGTATATAAGGGTGATAGAATCAAGGCAATGGAGAGAGTTTCATAATTCCTGTAGAATATGTGATACACATGGATACTAGCTCTTAAATTACCTTAGTTTTTTTACTGTACTGTAAAACAAAGTAATATTTTGATTTTTACATATACTATTTAAACTGGCACATTTTGGATATTAACATTGTCCAAGTGCTAGCTGTATTTAGTTCTATTTCAGACTATATATATATATATATAGTCTGAAATAGACTATACATATATATATATAGACTATACATATATATATATATATATATGTATAGTTGTTGCTGATTTGAAGCAGGTACTTGAAAGAATCAAATGAAAGATAAATTACTTTATTTCTCTGTGTTATTAAATGACCAGTCAAATTTCAGCTCATGTTGTTTATAGAAACACTCTCTAATCCTCAGCTTGTTGATCCAATCACGGTTACTCCAATAACCATGAACTACCTGTGGCATAATTCGTGCTCTTTTCAACCACAGAAACCTATGCTATCTGGACCAAATCCTATTTTAATTTCTATTTTTCTGGTCTTTCTGTTTGCATCATTTTCTTCATCATAGCCAGTGTGTTGGGCAGCTGTTTTTTAGTATTGTGAAATTGTCCTAGTTTTGGCAGAGATAGAGGTAATTTTCTTCCTAGCAGCTGGTATAGTGCTGTATTTTGGATTTAGAATAAGAATAATTTTGATAACACAGTGAAATTTTAGTTGTTGCTAAGCGGTCAACAACTTTTCAGCTTCTCAAGCTCCAGCACCTAAATGTCTTTCTTGTAGTGAGGGGCCCCAAACTGAACACACTATTCAAGGTGCAGCCTCACCAGTGCTGAGTACCATTAAGAATCCATTTGTGTTGCAACATTTTTCATTTTTTAAATCACCATTAATAAAGTACCCTGTAAAAACGAAAGCTTTCAAAGTCAAATCCAAATCACTATATATGTACTTGTTTGCTACTCTGAAAAGACTAGAAAAATAAATGATACAAATGATGTATGCTATAGCTTATCAGTCATCAAAACAAAGGGAAAGGGGAGACAGACTGTTCTTCAAGCAGCATGGTATGCTTAAAGAAAAAACATGGTCTACAAAATGTTTTCCTTTAGCAATAGGGAAAAAAGAAATATCTCTTCATCAAACAGGTGGGAAGGGGTAGGACTAGAGAGTTGGCCTATTTCATTACTCTCTTTTTCATCCCAAGAATCCTCTGTTCTTTTTTGCGTACTAACAGTCTTAAGAAGGACAGATGAGAGGATCAAAGACCTGCCTCCCTCTTTAAAACCTAACTGCTGGGTTTACATAGTGTACTTGAAAAAATCTGACACAATCTGTCCCATTGGAGCCTGCACAGCCAGCATGATCACTCCTTTACAGAAGCAGGATAGGGGAACAGAGTGTCCCATGTATTCCAAAAAGCAAACATGGGTGCCCCTTTCAGGGTATTCTGCACAGAAAGTCCATCAGATGTCTGGTTGGCAAGACAAGTCAGGAGGTGTCTTCTTGCAGGATCCATTTAAACCACACAGATGATCTTCCAAATTAAGTTTCATATCTAAAAGTTTAAGTTATTACTACTTCTAATTTTCTCCTTGGGGGAGCATTGTCACAGCCAAAGCCAGGACTTTTCATCAGCTCATGGATAGGTTGCTAAAACTCTCTGATCAAGGTAAACCAAATTATTTTTCTTTAATATACCTGGCTGAAAACTGTGTTGCTTCAGGAACTGAACAACAGAACTGTGTCTATCTTAATGGCAAGAGCATGCATCATAGAAGCAAAGTGGATGGTACCAACTCTAAAGCCCAGTCACCTGGTTGATTTTGGTCTACCATGACAACTCTGTTGCAGGCATTGCTGTAGACAAGGCAAAAGCCTCTTTATACACTGGGGAAAAACAAATACCCAGTGAAAGTATGGAGTTTAGATTACTTTTCTCTTTCATTCAAACTGTTCTTTTATACTAAAGTTTTCAGGGGAAAGGAAAGCTGCTGAGGATTTTTTCTTGCCTTGCTAACATTCATAGAAGGGACTCAATGACATCAAAGGTTATGTCCTCTCTTGGTAAGTTCAGCAACTAAGAACACATCAGCTTTGGTGACTAGATCATGATACTGAAAAATACTTTGCATGTGGCTTTAATCAGGGCTGATTGCAGTCTAGGTGACCTTGGGCAAGTTACTCAAGCTCTTTGTTGGCCTTCCTGCTCAGCTGTAAAATTAGGTCAAAACAGGACTTCACTGGAAAACAGATGCTGCCTCAGACTTGATATTTTTTCTGGGAAATAAATTATAGAAGAAAATATAATAATTAATTAATAACTAGCAGTCAGCACACCGTAATTATGGTCCATATCCATTATGACTACATAAACAAAATCAATTTTCATTAGAGGATATTAATGTTATCAAGCATTGCTGGAAAGGATTTAACGGTTACCCAGAAAGCACTCCCCTGCCCCCCGCCCCGCCGTCCCCTTGCCCTTCAATGAGGTACAGCTATTCTCTCACTCCTTACTACTGTGTACTTTTGTAAGCCAATCAAACCCTGATAGAAGACGGATGCATATCAAAATTTAAGCCCCATTTGACATGTATTTAGTAATTTTTCATATCTTTAAACATGGGAACATTTTATTTTAATAAACAGTAAGTTTTACAAGCAACAAATATAGCATCAGATTCTGTTGCATTTTAATCTGTTTTAAATATAACTATCCTACCATGACCAATAAAGCTGGCTGTAGCATCAGGATAACTTCATTAAAATGCTAGTGTCTTTTTTGATATTAATAAATACAGTAATTGTTTTTCTATTTTGAAGTAGAGAAGAATGTGAGGTAGCATTCTCTTCTGGGAATGCTTCAGTAAGAATATGATTTTCATGATTGATGGAAATACATTTTTCCATATCTCTAACTAAAAAATTTGATAAAAAACAAGTTTTTCCTGATTCTGAAATACCTCTCCTTTTCTTATGGAGGCTGTGAAAAGAGGGCTAAAATGCTACAGAGCATTGGCATCCATTTATATTATTTTTTAAGGGACTCTATCTTGCCATGTATTGAATTTGTATTGTCATGTATTTTTTAATTCATTAATCTGTAGCTAAAAGGTACAGGAACATTATTCAGTCATTGGTGTAATCTATATATTAGAAATCCAAAGAACAAGGAAATGAATAATCACCATCAAATAAACTTGTAATTAAATTATATACTATTAGATAACACTTCTTGCCCACAAGAGCAAGATGGGTACAAAGTTAAAGTTCATGATGCTAGGCATAGTATTTTGCAAGCAGTTATGACCTCTGATATGTCAGTCTTTGCTGAAGTTAAAGGAATCAGTTTTCAATGTGGGTTTCAAGACAATTATGTAGTAACTCTGTATTCTATTTACACTGTAGAATGCAGCCAATATCATGCTAAAAGTCCTTAAACTGTATTCAGTTTCATTGTGCACACCCTACTCTTCAGTTTTGTACCACCCTTTGTTTTTTTAACAGGTTTTCTTCCTAAGACCATGGATTGATTCTTTGTAGCTGCAATTGAATTGCGGTAACTACAAAGCATGATGGAAAGCATATGTTTACTAAGCTGCTGGACAAAAGCATGGCATTGCAGACCTCAGATTGTATGATTAGCTCTTGTTAATACCACTTGCTTATTTCATTGGAATTCTACAATAGGATTGGACAAAGGAATGCAACAAGTAATCTACTTGATTCCAAATCTAAAAATGGCACTAACTGAAGAGAAATAGAAGAGAGGACAGATTTTAAATGTACACCATCAGCCTATTATTCAATCAATTTGATATTGAATTGAATGTGGTAGAGGTAGAGTGTTGCATTTGTCTATAATTTGTCATTCATTTTACACATTGCAAATGTTTTATCTTCCATGAAATCTGGGCAGCGGACAAACACCAGAACTTTAATTGTGTTTAAAAAATAAGTGCATAAAAATGGTGGTGCTAGAAATGCACCTATTTTTTTTCTATTTCACACTGCAATCAATGAGAGTTAAGTACCACAGTGATCTTAATAATCATATTAGTCATCTAATATAAGCCATATTCATATGATAGTGACAGATTAATAAATCTTGGTGCTGTCTTTTTTACCCATTTTGCATCAAAAGACAAATTTGGAGAACTTTATATCTGGACCTGTACTGGATTCTTCAGTGGCTATGTTTACTGATAACATCCCAGGCACTTTACAAATGACCAATTAATGGGATTAATTTCCTTCTCTTTCTCTTCCAGTCCTCTGGTCTCTCCTTGCTTTGAGCGGCTTAGTCAGTTCTAATATCAGATAATGTGGACTAGGTCATTACTGAACACGTCAGTAGGCAGCTGATAGAAACAGAAACATCACTGTCCTTCAGGTAGTGGTGTTCTCCAAAATGCTGGTGGTAATAATTCGTCTTATTTCTGCAGAAATATTTGTAGAAACCTTTCAAACTGAGAACTGTAGGCAATATGCCAGAAGAAAATACAGAACTGAATCCGTGTTTAAACAGCATTCGTTGCCGAAGAAGCCCTCACACATCCCCATTTTTAAAATGGCATTTTGTTTTGAGTTTAATTGTCCTATGTTCTCATCCTTTAGCATTTACTACTTCAAAAGTACATGTGACTTCTCAAAAAATGCACTCATCCAAGGTACATAAATTAGACAAATAAAATCTTTCTTAATACAAATTAAATCCTACTGATCAGAATGCAACTTATGTGGTGCACTAGAGAGGAAAAACTGCAAATGTGAGGATAGGTATGCATGGGCATTTGTGCAGAGGTGACTCAGGGAAGCTGATGGAACAATATTAAACCCCCCCCTATTTAATGATGTTATCTTTTGAAATAAATTTGAATATTTCCACTGAACTTCAAAAGGTATCTTTTTCTATATTTACATAAAAATGAATAGTTATAATTTCTATCAACAACAAGAATCACCCAACTGATGTGCTATAATTCCTAAGAGTGGCTAGGTAGATATTTTAGAGCAATACCAAACATTTCAGGATGGAGGGAAATTTTGACAATCCTAGTGCTAACTTAGAAAAACCAAACGAAAGCCAACATGAAACAAAACACAACAAAACAGTAATAAAAAATAGCAAGACAGAAAAGGTGAAAATCGTCAGTGGAGTCAGACTTGCTCTGAGCAACTGAGTGGTAAGCACCAAGATTTAGCTGGAATGAGAAGCGGCCACACGGGTTCTAATCTGCAGCTGATGGTGAGCCAAAGTGCTGTGGAGCTGAATGTGAGCAACACTGGCAGATAGCTGCCTCTCAAAGTGCTGCATTATAAAAAGAAATATGAACAGAATACTGGATTTGGGCAAAAGTCTTGACCATCATAGAGTGAGCTAGTGGCAGGGCACAAAATTAAGGAAATGGAAGCAGCTCAAACTGTCCAGATTAAATAACATAGGGAGGTTTTGATGGTTGAAACTACCAAGATTTAAACATGATTTACTGTATTATGAGGCATTCTACTAGTTCCTTTATTAGAAAACATTTTTTAGTCAGAAGATAATTTTCTTCTTTTAAAAATGTACCATTTTCAGTTATACAAAAAGTGTTTTCCAAGACACTTGACATGCAGAAATTCTCAGGATTCAATGCATATTTAGTATTCAGTTCATTACACCAATGCCTCTAAATTTGATACACAGGATAATACTCATTTCTTAAATGAGTCAGGCTCCAGTGAAATTGAAAAGGGCTGCATGCATGCATTTGCATCCACAATGTAATGGATAATTTGAAGATGCAAGAATAGCTTTGCTGTGTTCAATATCACATAAAGTTTGAAAGTTATTTTCCTTTTGCTTTATGGTCAGCTACCATATTTTTCAGAAAAAAATATGGAGGAAACTAATACCATCATATAAGGAAATATTTTTTGTAAACTTCTAGCAAGAGCTGTTTCACAGGAATATAGTCAGGGTCAAATATAAGGAATCACTAATAACGTCTTAGATCCTCTACATCACGCAAAGCTAAACTGAACTTTTATGTACTCAATGAATTCTCCCTATTCACAAGCAAATTTTAGTAAAGGAACAAACTTAAATAAAAAGGTGATTAGGAGGCTATGAGTCAATTCCTATCATAGCTATTTTTTTGGACCTCTACTCTGATGATAAAATTGCAGCTGCCTTTCTTGCTTTTTCAGTTTTCTTCACTTACTCTTTGGTATATTCTAGATTTACTGGATAGGATTTACTTCCACTCTCAGATCACAGGAAACCTTTTAACAACTGTTTATTCTATAATTAATGGACATTATTAAAGATAGAACCCCAGCACTCAATTTCTTTTTGATTAACTTTTTCACTTTGTGGTTGGAATTGAGTGTCCTAGGTAAGAGTGACTGGCCAGCCAGAATGCTCTTAATTACCCATATGCTGTTAAAGCATCAAGCAGGTCACTGCATCAGGATGTCTCCTCTTCCCAGTTGCTCCACACACCACACCATACCACTCCCCATATTTTTTTTCAGAAGAAATATCTTTCAAAACAATGAAACAACCTACCCCACAACCAACCCAAAGTACATGCTCCTGATGTGCCATCTGGTCCCTCTTTCATCCCTCTCCTCTGCCAGCTTTTCCCACTCGTTGTGCATTTATGCTGCCCAGCATCCTGAAGACCAAGGAGATATTTTCGTAGAGTTCAGGCTTCTGCCACCAGGCTTGCATATCAACTAATGAAATTCAACAACAGAATGTGTAATAGGGAAATTATTGAAATTCAGGGGACAGAAGTAAAAATTTGACAGCAGCCAAGAGGTTCTTCTGAGCACAAAAAGCTTTCTGGTGAAAGTATTCTAGGTGATTAATTACATGTAATTTCAATGATGAGCTACTTTAAGTCAAACACACTTTTTGAACAGAGTTAATTTCTAGCTTTGAAATTCACATTGTTACAGAAGTATCTCTGAACTCCAGTGTGAATACAAAGTCTACTGCTACCTGGACAAATAAAAATCTTACAGTAGCCTAAAAAAAGCATGTATCAGGGTAGGTTTTTTCTTCTTTTTCCTAAAGATGAGGAAGTGTCTAGCTGTCAAAATTTGTTCCTTGGAAATGAACACTTTTATCTTGTGGTTTAAAATGATTGGGGAAAAGTTCTTTACAATGTTTTGTTTCAGTATATGTTCTAGCTGTATTCTGTTAACTCAAAAGACAGGCAGACTTTTCTCTATGGAAGAGAAGACTTAAAAATGGAATGCAGTTATTTGACAAGAGTTTAGTTAGAAACTGTTTTAAAAATAATTCCAGTATCTCCTTAATGACAGTCATGTATATTAGAAATTTTGCCACCTTGGACTTATGGAGGGCACACTTTGGACTGTTTAGGAGCTTGGTTGGCATAGTCCCTTGGGAGGCAGTCCTGATGTGCAAATGGCCAGGAAGGATGGACAGTCTTACAGAAGGAAATCTTAAAGGAGCAGCAGCAGGCCATCTCCATGTGCCAAAAGATGATGCAGGGGGGAACAAGACCATCCTGGCTGAACAGAGAGCTTTGTCTGGAACTTGGGAAAAAGAGGAAAGTTTATGGCCTTTGGGAGAGGAGCAGGCAACTCATGGGAACTACAAGGATGTCATGAGGTTATACAGGGAGAAAAAGCCCAGCTACCACTTAATTTGACTACTGATGTAAAAGACCACAAAAATGTAAGTATATTAGCAACTATAAGGAGCATTAAGTCTTCATAACTCAAGGGGAAATAGCAGGCTGCTATACCACTTAGATACACATAAGTCTACAGGGCCAGATGGGAACCATCCAAGGGGACTGAAGGAGCTTGTGGAAGTGCTCACCAAGCTATATTTCATTATATCAGGCAAAAGAAGTGCCTCTAAAACTCAAGGTCATCGCTTGTTGGACTTGCAATGAGGAATGTCAGCTTTCCTAATTCATCAACGTGCCACACACAATCAAGTTGCTTTAAGATCAAATGCTTGAAATGCTTGTAATGAGTATCTGAAAGCATGAGATAATATTAAAGAAGAAATAATCAATGCTATCATCTCACTTTCAGCTTGGAGGGTTACTTTTTTGTGAGGTTCTTTCTTCTTCTATCACCACAACTCTAAACAAACCCGAGTCACAGAAAGCAGAGAGACTAAGGGAAAAGAGAAGTTGAAATGCACTAGTTGAGGCAATATTTTGTGGGCTAGCTCATAGCTAAAAGTTAAATTAAACTTTTGGATTGTATATTTTATTTTCAATTTTTTATTGCTGCTAATCCTTGCAGACCTGGCTTGGAGATAGGAACTACACTGTCCTTTATTGCATTAGGAATTCAGATGACTAAAAAATGGGATTGCTGTATGGAGGAGCAGTTGCACTAATGAGGAAGATTTTCTTCTGTCCTGATCTCTTATTTTTAAATTACTCTCATCATAATAACAAACAATCCATATTACAAATATTCCTTCTTACCATGGGTTAAAGAAACAAGAATAGATTCTTCCTCATTAATTAAGTCAGCTTAATTTAAAAATAAACAGACAAAATCAGATGGGGCAACAACCAAATGCAGTTTCCCAGTTTCCTGTTTACAAGGTACATCAACTGAATCAGTTGAAGTGTATCAATATCAGCTGAAAACTTTGTCATCTTACTGTTCCTACAAAATCTTATTTATGAATTGGGACACAACGACTTGAGGACCACAGATCATTGCATTTATAAGGCAACATCAACTTAGTGCTACTGACAGAAGAACTAGAAACAAAAGACAAGGATTGTGCCTTCAGTTTGAGATACACAGTCTTCAAGAGGTGCTTCCTAAAAGAGCACTGCTCTGGATAATTCTTAGAGCATGAGCAAAAGGGAAGATCTAGCCATGAGAAGAAATTGGAGGTAAACTTGGTCTTCAATGGGAGCAGAACTTGGATTCACATAAGGTTAGGATGTTACCATATAGCCATTACTATATATGTTCCAAACATGTAGATGCATGTGTATGACACATAAATGAGAATAGTATTTTAAGTAAAGAAGACATAAAAAGCTGTACGTTAAAACTTTGAAGTATTGTTCTGCTTTAATATAGTACAATTCAATAAAGCAAGTGCAAAAGATGCCCTTCTTTAAAACACACTTAGGACAGAAGTTTCATTGAGCTGTATAAAACTAACTGTAAGGAACCCCTGTATTAATGGAAGAGGGGAATATACTTGCTTTGAACAATATAAATTATCTTTCTTCTATAATAGTTATTTTAATCCACTTCTGCTTATTTATTTATAAATTAATACAGGTATGTTCCATGTTAATTTCTGTTTTGCTGCTTCTACTGCTAGAATACAGATGTATTACGTTAATTATCTTTAAATAAACTCTTTTAAGTCATCATGAGACTCCAGTATTTCATAAATGAAGAGATTTTTAGAAGATTTTTCCACCATCAATTTCTTTGTCATTTCTCCTTTTGTCTATGATTTGTCTTCCTCTTCTCTTTTCCTTAAATGACAAACGGTAAATGTGCTCAAGTTGTAAGTGGTGCATACCACAAAATCTGAGTCTACAAATGTAGAGACAATGCATAAATAAAAACAATGTACAAAGGAAAGCTAGCATTTTTGACTCATAAGAGAGCATGTTTTATTGCTTATTATACTACCGATATTATAAATATGTCATGCATTAAAAATGTGTAGTCCCATTTTGAAGAAGAATGCAATTGCAAAAGAACTAATATCACCTATGAAATGTGATTTCTCTAAGCTATTAATCTAATTTCCCTTTATCAACAATAAAGAAAAATAAGCGTTTACAGAGTATGTATCTACCTATTTCTGGTGATTACTGAGGAAGTCTAGATGCCAAAGTTAGAGTAAAATAATCTCAGCTTGGAAGTCTAAAACTCACTGAAAATAGACTATTTTTCTCAGTAAAAATGCTTGTTATGTTTTAAAAATATGTTAAATTTACTAGTATCTTATACCTCTAGGGTATCTAAAGTAACAAAAGGCTACCAGAAATGTTTATTTCTTTAAATACACATGCACACACAAGACAAATATTATACACACACAGGATGCCTACTGATTGCACTTCAAGTGTTGAAAAACTGTTTAAGGAAGTTTAATAATCCCTGAAAGAATTCCTAGATCTAGTTAGATTGGGGAAAAGAAGATGTGATTAGGTTTTTGACCCTCAGCTGGTTTGAGAGAAAGAAAAAAAAAAAAAAGGAGAGAGACTAAAGATCTTAGGAAAACTATAATTCTGAAAATTCTTCCAATTTTTAACTTCAGCATCAATAAAATCCCCTCCTACATGCTTGATATTTTCCAGAAGAGAAAAAAAAAGAAGCTTTCAGACAAGAAAATTAGACACTTGATTCAGAGAGGAAGAGTTTGAGAAATAATTCATAAATCCTCCTCTTAACTCCAGTTCTGCACTTGTATTGATCTTCCTTGCCCTTAGGTCTTTCCTAGTGAGCAAACAACAGACACTTGACTTCCTGTCTCTTCTCTTTCCTACTATGAGCTTGTTCTGAATCCTGACAGACTCAGACCTCCTATTGACTTCAGACAGGAAATCTTATAAATGACGGCATGGCTGTCCTCCCCTGAAAGAGCTTCTGCTGGGTGACTCTCTGCCACAACCAATAATGTCCCTGTAGTGCCTCTTGATCCCTACATGGTCTCCTGCAGAAGAGAAACCTGAGTCTGCCTGTTGCCATTATTTAGAAATTTGGAATTTGTTTAAGAGAAATACAGAGGTAACTGTTATGTTTACATTTTTCATATATAGGTACTTAGTGTATGTTAGAAATTGCATCATGTGCTACTTAGCATCAATTTCAGCCTCAAGTCAAGCTACATGAACGGGTCAGACCTCGGATCCATCTAGTCCATCAGCTGGCTCTGACACTGACCAATGGTAGTCAAATATATAAAGCTGTGAATAATCAAGGCATAGATGCAACTTACTTTCATTTGCCATTTGTGCACATACTTTGTTGAGTATATTGGAAGAGCATCCTTTTTATTCCTGCCTCTGTTCCTGAAATTCTAGGTTATCACATGTAATTCTCTGCTGCCTTGTTCCTGCTAATGAACAACAGCCTTTAAGTCCAGCTTCCAGGCTTGCTAATCCATCCAGATTATGAAGTTTTCCAAGCAGTCTCACTGTTTTGTTTTGGAGTTGCTTTTGGTGTTTTTGGTTTGGTTTGGTTTGGGGGTTTTTGTTATTTTTTTTTTAATAAGTTGTTTTGGGTTTTTTTTTTTTTTTGAGGGGGGGTTGTATGTGTCAGTTATATGATCACTGCTGACTACAGGAGTAACTGATGAAGATATCATGATCACATTTTTGATGAGAAAACTTTCCTATACCTTCCTTCCAGGTTTGTTTTGATTTCTTGATTCAGACCCTATTCTTAAAACCGGCTAACTTCTGCTATGGAATTAACACAATCCCTTTACAAAAGGCTGATCTCTGTCATAGGTGACAAAGAAGTGCTCTACAGCATAAGCTCCTTAATCAAACATCAGACTAGGAGACAGCAGAGCCAAAACAGATGAAATCAGGTGTGCTTAAAGCACTCTTTCAGTCTATGTTATGTACAAATCTTTTGAAATAATAAGAGAAATTGAAACATGATGCAAACTCGGAGAAACAGTTAAAGAGAATGAAAAAGTTGAGATGCAGGAAAAAATTACTTTGCAATTTCATTCTTCCTTTTTCTTTTAAAGAGACACTTTTTGGCCATTCTTAACTAGTAGATATGACAGCTGGAACATATAAACTAATATATGGAATGGAATGAAATAGTATAGAGTGGAATGGAATGGAGGAAGCCATTTAGCTGTGTCTGCAACACACCATTTTAAGAAAGATTTCTTGAAAGTAATGCCTTTTACCTAGACAAATAGATTATATTCCCAATATAGAATAGGGATTATTGAATTGAGGCTTTCCTTGGAAGTCCCTTATCACACTTAAATTCATTCATATGATGACATCATAGATGGCTGCAAGCCATCTTTGCACTGTAATCTTTATATCTTTTCTTCCTTTAAACTCACAGTTTTTATATACCTGATGAGACAAGAGGGAAATTAAGTCACAGAACAGTGTTTCTTGGAAGTTTTCTTTGACTGTCTGTGAAAAGTCTTACAGAATTAGTCCAACATGTTTGAGGTATTCTTTTAGTAAATGTTGGGATAGATTACATATTAGGTCATTGCAACTGCCTTTGATGTGAATTGAAGCTTTCTATTTGAGCTTCAGGGAGATGGGGTTGAATGCTGAAAGTAATGTAAAGACATTAGATTAGTAAAACACAAAGCAAAAGGATGAACACTGCAGGTAAAGAGATATATAGTACAAACTAAAGTATTACCTTTCCTCTGATATTTATGGTTAGAGATTTTCAATGCAAAAACATGATAAAAAAATATCTAGTTTTTCTTTATCTATTCAGGTGAGGAAATTATTCTAAGGTAATTTTCAACATTTCTTGTGTTTATGAGTTCAGTGAAGATAAATTAAACTATTTAGAAAAAGAACCCATGTTTAATTCAGAAAATAGGTAGAAGAATATTTGGGGGTAGATTTCCAGTTTCTCCATCAGAAAAAAAAGAAAACAAAAGAAAAGGAAAGGGCTGACATATACTTACAAAATTCCTATTACTCGATGAAATTATATTCCAAAACGATACTAAAGCTTTAAAATAAATTTTCTTAATATTTATGCTTCATATATAGACTATGCATGACTATGCAGTTGATGAAGGTGATCCTTTGCCTTAGGGAAAATAAACACTGGAGTATATCACACTGTGATTTACTGCAAGGCAAAACAAACCTGCGATGTGCTACCTTGTTTCTGACTCTGCCAGTGCCATAGTCCTGCTAAACCAAAATCTGACTTGCTGCCAAAACCATGTTTTGTTATTTGATCTTCTTTTACACTATTTATACTTTATTCTTATTTCTTTTATTTTCTCAGCTTTACTGCTTAAACTCTGGGAAAATCAAAATCTGTGTTCTTGATGACCTTGATCACCAGAGTAAAGCTAGTATCTGTGGTTCAAAATCTAGTCCAATGACTTTGAGTCAAATTAAAGTATTTGAGCTTGTTAGCATTTGGGTTTTTTACATCATCACTGGCATAAACTACTTCTCCAAACACACTTCTATGCCATTAGAACATCAGCCACAGAGAATTTGGTAAGAAAGATTCCATTTACCTTCTGTTTCATAGATATTTTGCAATATGTCAACCCGGAGATAAATACTTATTTTCTGGACTCTTCCTGTCAAGATATTACTCATTTAGTAATATCTTGACAGGAAGAGTCAATTTAGTAATATCCCTTCACACATATATCATAGACTTTCCGTTTACACTTTGACGATCGCATCACACTGACGTACAGGAAACAGCAATGGATACAGCCCCTGTCTGAATGGGAGAAGGTATGTAGCTGTGGCCATGGCACACAGTGCAGGGTTACAGGCTGGTCCAGAGAAGTGAAGGTGAAAAATCCCTTCCAGCAATTATAGTCCATGTCTAATGTGAGTCTGAAAACCTAAATGTTAATAACACAAGTTTGTGGAAAAATGCCGAAGTGAAAGGCTATAACAGATTTGCTCTTGGCACTGTCGCTGCATTACTCTAGTTTTAGGCTAGGATTAACACAGTGGTGTTTCAAGCTTTTTCTTGCAACACCAGATGAACAGAGTCAAAAATGGTGCTGTATTATAAGGGAACAAACAGATGCCAGCAGTTAGCTTAATGCTTCCTTCTTGCTAACTTTTTCACAATTTCCACTTTATTGGAATCTCTTTGACCTTGTCTGATTGTTCTCTACGGGTGGCTTGGTAATATGGCATGTGCATCTAAAGCATGTTATCTGGGATTATTCTGTTGCTCTACAGAACAAATAGCTGTCATGTGATGCACTTCACTGGTTTTATGATGTTCTTCCCTGCAGGCTACTCTGAAATGGTACAGATTACCTTGATGTTTCCGAAAGGTATCTCTCAATGCAGGACACTGCTGTCTGAGAGCCTCTGCCATGGTACTCATTGGTCATGCTGAGAAAAATTGATCTCAGTTTATACACTACCCTGTGGCTCTTACCCGTGTTTGAAAGAAGGAAAACCCCACAACCTATGTGTACTGAATTTAAAAAAATATAAAAATATATAATTAAAAAATGCTAATAAGAGGATGAAATAAAAATTACACTCAAAGTTGTAAAACAATAATAATAGAGTTTTGCAGCCAGTACTTAGTTATACATGAAAATAGTTTTGCACTGAGTTTAAAGGCACTTCCTATGGAGTTACAGCTACACAAGTCAGAGGCAGAAATATGTAGAGTTAACATATAATTTTAACTACATTTGAACACAAAGTGTTTTTCTGTTCTTAACTTAATCTGTGTATGGAAAATGCATATTTATACATAAACTGAGACATTGTTTTGTTTTGTTTTGTTTCTCTGATTATGCCTAGCAGCTTTGCTCAGAATACCATTTAATGAATTTTTGTGTACGCACACAAGTTTATATTCTAAACACTAATGTGATTGCTTTGTATGCCAGCTTTGAGTCTATGGAAGCAAGGGAAGCAAAAAAAGGATAAGTGAACAAAAAGTACAGATATTTTTTTATCAACTGTATTCCCATTAATTCTACCCATACATCAATGCTGCTTTTGGTAAGAAAGAAGATAGGCGATGTGGTTTTTGTTTCTACATGTATATACATACCTATATGTCTTTTGATGTTTCTGTGAGACTCAGTAGTGGTATGCAAACATAGTAAAATAAGTGTAGTAAAATAGTGGTATAAATGTGCTATATATATTAGCGTATAAATGGCTATGCAATTCTCCAATAGTGTCTGACATAGGCAAATGTTAGTGTTTCCACTATAGAAACACATCATAAAGGACAAGTGATTAAATGCCATGCTCAAGATGAAACACTGGGTCCTTCACGAAGTTGGACTCGGGCTAAAGTCATAATCATTGAACTGCTTTTCTCTTTACTTTCGTTAAGGTACAGTTAAATAAATAATTCATTATTCCATAGTTCTGTTTCTTCCCTTTTCTATCTAGGTAGCTAGTTGTTGATCAGCTGTCTCTGCCACTGAGGAATGGACGAAAATGTAGTTGAAAAATGAGGAATGGACGAAAATGTAGTTGAAAAATACTTAACACCATCCCTATAGAACAGGTCTACAGGTGCAGCTGAGAAAGCTGCTATTCAAATTTCATTAAATTAAAAAAAAAAAAAAACAAAACAAGCCCACAATAAGTCTTTTTATAAATTTGAGAATACTATTAAGTGTAGGCTTGAAACTGCAGAGCTTGGTCTAAACTAACATGACGAAAAACTCCAGCAGATTGCGTACAAACTCATGAACTGAAAAGGCGAAAAAAGCAGGATTGAGAGCATGCAGTGTAGGTTTGGCAATCAGAGAACCTTCAGTTTGTCAGCTACTGTGTTAACATCCTCTTTCAAACACACCATCTCTCCTCATGGCACCTACAGCTTCCTGCACATGTGCATTTCCTTCCTTTTGGCATCAGTTTCTGAAGCTGCTGTTTCATAACCTAAAACTTATTAATTCCCCCCAAAGGTATACCGAACTATATGCTTTATATGACTTTCCTGGGGAACAACAAGAACAACAACAATAACAACAAAAGGAAAAAATGCAATAATCTGTCTAAAATATCAAAGTGATGATTATTTGGCTACCTGTCCTTAAGGCATATGCCAGATTAACTTCCCATTCTCAAAGGTGAAATTGGAAAAAAAAAACCACACAAGACAAAAAAACTTCTCAGGGAAACTTCTGTGAAGATGGGGATAAAAGAATATATTTTTTTCTTTCCTATAAAGGAATTTCCTTAGAAAAATCTGAGGCTTTCAAATTTCCATTAAGACCCACAGTCATACCCTCTCTCCCATTTTTTCTTGACTCAGATAAATTTGGAATAAGCAATAAGAAAAAAAAGTCCCTTCATAAGTATAGAAATCATGATGATTTCCATACTATGAACAAATTCCATTTAAACAAAATATAATGAGGAACGTTGGCTACAGCACCAAGCCAAGCAATGCTGTAATATATTCTGTAACATTAGGAAGAAAACTGCTCTGTCTGGTGTATGCAATTCAGATTAAAAAATGATTGCGCTTTTTTCTTTTTTTTCTTTTTTTTGGTAGGTTGTGTCAACACTGAGTCCTTGTTTTTTAGTAGCTAGCACTCACAGAATGACTGACAGCAAACATCGTATCAAATAGTGAATTTTTTTTTACCTTAAGATTTCTGTTTGCAAAATACAAATTTTAAGTCTGACTACCAATTGTGGTACATAAGAATGTTTCTGGGTTTTATTATGCTCTTCTAGTTTCAGGGTTCATTACCAAGTTTAGGTAATAAATAGCACACGATTCCTAACAAACATGTCAATCTTTTTTTTTTCTTTTTCTTTTAAAAAAGACCTTTCCTTTTCGTGCCAAGATCTTTTGGTTTTGTTTTTGTTTTGTTTTAGTTTTTAACCTGACCATGTAGCTAAATGATTAAGTGATATGGATTAGCCCAGCAGACTGGGGTCACAGCAATCACCTTCTGTGCTTCAGTTTCACTGACTGCAAAGTGAAGTTAATGACACTGACCTCTTTTGCAAAGTGCTTCGATGAGAAGTGCTGTTTATGTGGGAACTAGTTAGTAATAATCGATTAAACAAAAGCCTGAGTTAGGTATACAGATGATCAGAAAAGGAATACAAAATTCACCCCTATATATAACAATATAACAATAACAATCCCTAGTTTGCAGCAGCTTGAGGAGATTAATATCAATGAAGAAGCTGTTATTCATGCACTTATGCCTGCATTTCTGTGTGGTTATATAGATTGTGAGCCTTTATTGACACTGACTGTTTGCAGCAACCATCAGCATCCTGAGGTCTTTGTCAAGAAGAACCTGATGTTCATGGTTGAAATTTCTTCCCCCTTAATCTGGAGTGTCCTTGGTTTTATGTTTTATCTGCTCTCAAGTCAGCCAGTGCAGTGTGCCTAGCACTGGCTGGCTGCCTCCCATCCCAGGGGCTCCCAGGGGTTTGTCACTGTCTGATGGCCATGGCTGCTCATTCCTTCAGGGCAGATGGTATCACTAAGTGATACTAACATACTCCTGACTCAGGGAGGCAGGAGTCTCTCACGCCCAGGCAGTCAGTGTACCGCCTGGACCAAGACCTGACCTGCTCTACAGGTCCCAGATACTGCGGGCTCAGGGCCTTTATCAATTAAAGACTGGCTCGTTTACCTTTTCATTCTTTCTTCAAGGTTGAATAGGCAAAGGGAAGCCTATCAGTATATGACATTTCCACAAATAAAGACAATTAATTCTTTAGTCTTCCTAATTATATTCTCTGCTTTCTCAGAACTGAATTTCAGATGAAAGAAATGTGCTATACCTTCTTCACAACACCTCCTGTAGTTGGTTTTCCAATGACTGCAGCCAACTGAGACCCTGGTACATCACCATAACTGTAAATAAATATTCTAAACCCCATTGTGTTCATAAATGATATAGCTAGGGCATTCTCATGTATTGGCAGTGTTGTAGTTATCCGCAGCAACAGAACCACTATCATTTTGAATTTGTGTGATAGATGAGCTTTGCTAGAAATGCCTATGACTGTGTTAAGTGAGGTGGTTAATCAGGGACAGAGATAGTGTTCCTATTACTCTGGTTAGTGCTAATAATGCCTGCAGTAATCCAATAATATAATTCCAGCATTACCTCCTTACACATTTGGCTGTAGGTAATTTATGGATAGGACCAAATGATATATCTCATAGCAATGAACTCAGTAACTGCCCATAGAAAGTTCCTTAGCAAAGTGTATGAAGCAATTTCATACTATACTGTGATTTAAGATACAACCTTCATTAAAGTTTGCTGCTTTACAACTAGAATCTTTTTTTTGCAATCAATACATTACCACCTAAAAGCAGCCTCACACAAGTCTGACTTATTTACAACTTGCTAGGTTTTTTTCTGTCCCTGCTCAACAAAGTGTAAGAGCCATAGATATGTGTTCCAGTGGGCCAGTCTGATGCTCTTTTACTCACTCTTTTGCTCTGCACCACCCTTAGGATGGCCTGGGCCTGTCCCAGTTTACCTGGTCTCCTGGGAATGGTTTACTGGGCAAAGGCCTCCATAGAAGACTGTTTTTCCCCTTCTTCCCTGAGCACTCTGTGTCAGATTCAACCCCAATAAGTACTGGAGGGAGCATGAGACTGTGATAAAGGCTAAGCATAAGGAACCCAGCAAGGGAAATCTTAAGGCCCTTTTGTACTAAAAATTAGAAATAATTCTCTTGGGCTCTGACTGGCTTTTTTTTTTTTTTTTATCTACAGTTGGTTGGCACCACTGTACTTTGTAATCTTTGTAATTCTCTCAGATACTACATTTATATCTGCACACAAGCTATTACCTCTTCTTTATACCCTATGATGGAAATAGCATATATGGTTAATGTTTTACCGTTACAAGAGGTAGTTAATTTAATCTAAAGAAGTTTACACAAAGTATCTACTTATTTAAGCTTTCCTCTGTTTCCCAGATGCTCCAAACACACCTTTTAAATGCAGAGGAAAGTTCGTGTAAACCTCAAGGAGACATTCCCACGACCTTAGCACCTCTCTGAACTGCTCATTTAAGTCTGAAATGCTCAGGCAGCAGCAGCCCACTGTGACCTGCAGCCTTTCCATGCATTTCCCCTTGTGGCAGCCTGCACACAGACCTTCCTGTGTAAATCCAGAAATGCAATGGAGCAATTGGCTTGCTGCACATATGGCAATTAAGTGGTTAGCTGTAGGTCCCAGCACAATGCAGGAGAGGGCTGTGGTACAAGTACCATCATGCTACTCAATAAGCTAAGATCTGCAAAGTTGAAGAGATCAGTCAGTGCAAGTCAAGCAAGGTCTTTTCTAACCTCATTTAAACATTTTATCATCATGTAAATAAATTTCAACATTAAATTATGCAAGTTAAGAACCCAAATTAAAAATTCATGAAGTGTATAGGTAGGTAGGAGAACTCTGAGAGAGCTATTATAGAGCACTGCAAAAAATCAGAACTTTCAGAATAGACTTTTAAAATCTCATTTATTGGAAAAGGAAATTGGTGTATCAATTGCTGCAAAGAATGACTAAATCACACAGAATCTCACAGAATGGTCTGGGTTGGAAGGGACCCCAAGGATCATTTTGTTCCACCCCCCCCTGCCACAGGCAGGGCCACCAACCTCCAGTCCTGGATCTAGACAAGGTTGCCCAGGGCCCCATCCAACCTGGCCTTGAACACCTCCAGGCTTGGTGCATCCATCTGGGCAGCCTGTTCCAGCACCTCACCACTCTTTCCATGAAGAATTTCCCCCTGATATCCAACCTAAACCTCCCCTCCTCTGGCTTCAATTCATTCCCTTTTCTCCTACCACTATCTACCCTTGTGAAAATCCGATTCCCCTCCTGACTATATGCTCCCTTTAAGTGCTGGAAGGCTGCAATGAGGTCCCCCTGCAGCCTTCTCCAGGCTGAACAAGCCCAGCTCCCTCAGCCTGTCTGTCCTCACAGGGGAGGTGCTCCAGCCCCCTAATCTGATTAGATTATGCAACATTATAGAAAAGTAGTTCAAGAAGCTTCCAAATTACTTTAACCCCAAATGTAATAATTCAACTAAGTCTGTGGTTGCTTTCTGTTTGTTTTTTTGTGATCTGGAGGAGGCAGGTGTTAAATCTAATAATGATTGCTGGGAAACACTAATCCTGATATGGACTTTTCTACCATATGGACAAAACAGGTGTTTTTCAAGGGCAGCAAACAATATGGGACAAGAAAAACTTTAATGGATTCTGCATGCATGAATGAGTGTGGGCCAGGTGGATCAGAAAGATATTTAAATGTATCAGTGGCAGCAAAAACCCCTGGGTCAACTGAATACAGTATTTCTAAACTGAAATATATTGCTGCATTATGTCCATCCGTAGCACTTATGTTTTTTGCTGACATGAGTCACAGTGTGAAAATGCCAAATCAAAATGGGGTCTCAAATGTTCCGATTGCACTAATCCAAAACATGACAAATGCATCATATCAGGAGAGGACTAGCAAATACAAATTCCACACAAATCACATGCAGAAAAATAGCAAGCACTATGCTTTATAACGCAGAGAGCATTCTTTGTCTATAGCAGAAATTATATTCCTTTTTGGGACTGGTTATTTACTGAATTTCCTTACTTGGCTAAAAATGCAGTGATGCAACCTATTGGCCCTCAAAAATATTTTAAAATAATCTTTCTTTTTATGCTTTTGTTATTACATATATGTAGTAATGTTAGAAAATACCAGTATGGTGTCACAGCATGCTCTCTGCAGTGAATAAGGTGGGAAACTTCACAAAGGAATGCCTTATAACCAGTGATGATAGTGATGATACAGATTATAAATTGCTGGGGCAAAATGTCTTATTAATCATGGCATGCCCTGGCGGAAACCTGTCTCAAGAATTGAGATTTTCTGCAACATATTTTGACTATTTTATGCACTAGGGTCATGCCTTTATTTCTCAGTCATTGATTGGAAAGAACAGTATATCCAGTCCCTTCAAGCAAACAAAAAAGACTGATTTCCATGCATCTGAGTTCAGTAAGTTTTGTAGCTCTGTGTCTCTTGTTCCTTCCCATCTTGTCTCTCCTGCAACAACCTACTAATTCCAGTATTTTTGACACCTCCTGTCAAATCCAGTACTTATTTTCTGTTTCTTACAGCTCTTTCATCATCTCACAACACTACTTATAGACAATGCTGTCTGACATTGTTTCTGAGTAGCCATCTCTGACCCAATCTTGACCATTTTGCTAGACTACCCTTTCCCATTTTTCTTTTCATGTTTCATAGGGCCAACGGGATGTATCCTGTCTTCTTGCTTATACTAGTAGGGATAATTTAAGAGCTAAGCTATTAGAGAACAGGATCATTTGTTTCACCTATCTGTTTTTTAAAAAAATGTTTATGCTCTCATTTAGACAATTTATACATAATCAGCTTAGCAATGAGATTTGGTACTAGCTAACTTCTGCAAAATAAGATTCCTTTATAAGAGTACAGTTAATTCCATTTCAACAGAAAGGTCTTCCATCATATAAACATGTCTGGAGTAAAGCAGCTTCTATCTTAATTAAACACTTCTACAGTAATTTCATACAGATAGAATGAAATTAATGATGACACACAAGTCATTTATTTCTGTATATAGAGAGGTCTCATATCCCCAGTCAACAGTGCCTATATTAGTTATTTCCTGACCCAGAAAGTAATAAGTTATTTGTTTGCTGTTGAAATGTAGCTTGCAGTCACTGAGAAGAAGTAAAATAGAATTCCATTTAGGTGCTAACCATTATCATTAACGGCCCCGTGCTTTTTTTGAGGGTCAAAAATACTCTGTCCTTTACAGTCACTTCTCTCCTGCACTTACAAAGACTGCATGCATTTTACTTCAAAGCAGATGGAAATGGACAAAAAAAATATTCCCTCATTCTTATTTCTTTTCTATCTCACAAAAAAAATATCTATCCACTGAAATCTTATTCCTGCCTTCATTTAGATACCATTTGCCAACTTGGTGCAGAATTTTTCACTATTCTCCTTGAGCAGCAAAATTAGAATAATAGAATGAAAAGCAAAGTAGAATTTAAAACATAAGGGATATTCTGAGGTTATGAGAGGAAGGAAAGGACAGTGATACAAATATTGAGTCACCCCAGAAGTAAGATCATTTGTGATTCAAGAAAACAATATAAAATAAAACATTTAGATCTCCTACTGAGATCCAGATGGGACTGGCTGACTGTGGAGATTGGTGACAGTCAACCTAGGTAGTCAGAATTGGCCTGAAAATGTGCTTTCAATGGCAAGCAGCTGCCTGAGGATAAAAACAACAACACCCTCCCCTCCTCCCCAAACATACGACCAAACAGAAGCTTTCCCCACATACACACACTGCACGCAGCTTGGCACAACTTAGACAAAGCTTACCTGTGGAGCTGCCTCCTGATTCTGTCCTTTACCTGTGATTGGCTGGCTTAAGAATGTGTGTGATTATCAATAGAATGCTAACACTATACCTTCCATCTAGAAATTGTATATAATAGCATGACCAGAAGAGGAAGATTACTTTTGAAGGGTTGAATATAACTAAGCTGGAAAAGATTGTTCCCACTTCATAATTTCTGACACAATACTAAATCAATAATAAGGATTGTGAGATTAAACCAAAGGGAAGTGTAATTTTATGAGATCCAAACTTATTTTACAATCTAAGTCTTGGAATGCAGGATTAACAGCATGCAGACAGTAGAGGCAAGCATTGCCAGGATCCCCACTTTAACAATGAGTACTCTTTTTACTCTTTTTCTCTGCTTGGAAAAAAAAATAAGGTCTGCTTATACATTTTTCATTTATAAGTTGTCACATAAGACACAGAGATAGTAGAAGACATGGTTTATACCCCAGAGAGTCAGGAGCCTTTACTTGGCTCTGTTCTCTCTTATTCTGGGAAATCCCACACTCCTGATGCACACCAAAACACCTTGACTGTGTGAATGAAAAATGACCCTATTCTGTACCTCCAGTTCTATGCCTAAAACATCTGTTCCTCCACTACCCTGTATAGTTTAAGGTGAAAATGGCTACAACATGAAGCACAATCCAATCCAAGCAGGCAAACCATGAGGGAAAGGTAAAATGTAAATAAATCTTCAGTCTTTCAATGGGGATAGGGAGATAAGAATTTATACCCTAGATTTTAAGAAATAACATAACCAGTCAGTGTACAAGCCTCCTAACAGTTCTTATTTGTGGATGTTTTGTGCAGCTCGGTTGACTGGTTAGTTCCCTCCAAAACCCACAGCAGTATTCCTACTGAACGTCCTACCAGATCTTGTTAAAAGTAAAATATGACTAAGCCAAGTGTGTTATGTTAATGACACAGTGTTCTCTCCTTCAAACACCAGGGTAGATGCCTCCAGCTATATTAGAAAGAAAATATCATTATTACTTATAAAGCCCCAAGGAACAGTGTAGCAAAGTTTAAAAAAAAAAAAAATAAAGAAGAGGGGGGATGGGTGGGAAGAACAGAAAGAAAAGAGCCCTTTGCTTTATTTCTTCCTCACATCAGAGAATGACTACATCATATAACTTGATCTGTGACAAAATTTATTTTGTGTCCTATTAAAAGGTACAAGCTCCAATCAAAGGCTAACACCATGCTGTGTCAATATCGCTCTGACAAGCAATATTCATTCTTAAATAGCTAGGTCAGAGAAACTAGGTCAGAGATTTCCCCATCCTCCACCTTTTACCACTCTGAAAAGCCCCTTTCTCCTATTGGAGAGCTCTTTTACTTTTATTGGAGATTCAGTCCAGTGAGAAGTACCCCAGGGTTGAAAGAAAGTGGGAACGTGAACAATCGGCCGAGAGGAACAGAACGCCTGCACAAAAAGGGGCCATGGAGACAGGACCAGCAGGCGAAGAGGGCAGTGTTAGGGCAAAAGAGAAAGGAGCAGCGCTCACCCCGCAGAAGGAATCCATGGGACTTGGAAGCTCTTACCTTTTAGTGCAGGCTCCAGAAACAGAGCACCACAGTAGAAAACAGCTAGTAATAATTAATTCAGGACAGTGGTTTCTGGCAGTCGTGGGCTCACCTTGCTCCATAGTTTTCACTCCCATTGAAGCCATCTCTGTTTAGTGCAGTTCTGACCAGAACTCATGACAGTAATTTTTGTTCTCGGAGTTATTAAAGAGCATTCACTGTTTCACCAAATGTCAAAATACATTCAAGTACTACCACGCTTAGGAAGAGTGGGATATCTATTTTTAACTTACTAGTAGACAACCATCATGTACACAACTTCTGCCTGGCATAACTATGCTAAAGTTGATGATAAATAATACCTGATTAGTTGCCTAGAAAGTGTGGCTTTGTTGTTTGTGGGGATCCCAGCTACATCCTGTCTTAGCACCTGTATCTGTTAAAGGTGATTGTGACAACCTCTGCTTACTGCTATAATTTCTGTAATTGACTGTTTATCCAAGAGCAATTGATTGTTTATTCTATTCATATCCTATTCTCCCTCTTTCATAATTGTGAGTAATTTTTGGAAGCATCCAAATAAATCAATGGGATATAAATGACTCATATTACTATTGGCTAAGCATGCATGATTTCAGTTAATTCATAATTAACATTTCCATCTGACTGAGTCATAACAGTGTGTACTGGGAATATGTGAATTGCAGGTAATCAAGGGAGTTGCTGTTTACCCAGAAAGAGTCACCTACAAGTAAAGAAGATTTTATCAAATATGCTGATACACCCAGTTCCTACTACTCAATATCACACAGGCCAGACATAAATATTCTCCAGCGCATTAGATCATATTTTCCAACTTCTTTTTTTTGTTTGTTTTGCTTTTGTTTTGTTTTGTTTTCTTTTGTTTTGTTTTGTTTTGTTTTTAATACTGAATATGTATATGTATTGTTTGAATCACTGTGAAAAAAATTACAGAAGAAGTACCCAAAAGTAAAGATAGGAAATAGTTGGTCTCCATGTTTCTCTTCTTTGTTGAGTATTGGTTAATAAAGAGCAAGTAAGTCAAATGGAACAAGTCTATATAGACATCTACATAGAGTGATATAGTAGGAATTGGTAAGATAGAAATAACAAATTCAAGGATATTTGAAATAATTGTAAATAGACGTAACATGGTGAATAAGGTTTCTGTTTACACAGATGAATGTGTAATTTATGTGCTCTTGCTGAGATACTAAAGCACTTTTCAATTAACATAATCAATACATGGCAGGAAATGGCAACACTTTAAAAATCATTATTCAGAGGTTAGATATACAAAATGAGATTTACAAGAAAAGGCACTCATCTAATATTTTCAATCCATCTGAAGCACTAATTCTAGAATATAGAGCTATCACTCACTTCATTACAACTACAGGAATCAATTAACATAATGTCATCACAGCTCATCCTTCCCTTCTTCAGTTGAAATTTCAAATTATTAAGTGACTCATGTGCAGTACATGCCACACATAATCCTCTGTAGAGTGGAAGCACCAATTTTTTTCAAGGAGAAGATGCACCCTAAGCTGCCTAATGGCCTTTGTCACTCTAGCAGGTAATTAAAAGGCTTCTCACTTTGGCATTTAGCCAGAAGAAAAGCAGATGGAGTGCTCCACTTGTAAAATGGGAATGAAGCTCATACTTTGAAAAAGGAATGATAATATTTTGCAAATCCATAATGTCTTTTCTTCAGGGATTTTAAAAGAATTAATAAGCATTAATTGACAGGATCCTGTAAATTCCTTGGGAAATAATTGTGTTACCCATCATAAAAGAGTAAAAAAAAGAATTAATTGCCTCAATTTCCACACAATCATTCTTTTTGGATGTCTCAGCAATGGTGAATTTAGTAAGATTCTTATGTTAGGCGAACTGTTGAGCATTTCTGGTCCACTAAAGCAAACAGATTTTTTCATGCTCAGAAACACCAAAAGTCAGGCTTTGGATGTGTTTTGTGTGACAAACAGAATTCATGCACAGTACTAGCACTGTTTAAGTGAGAGAAACTTGCAAGCTAACATGGAGCCAGGCAAAACCTCTCTGCTAATCTAAGTACCGTAACACATAAAGTTGTTATACTGTAGTAATGCTAAACATAATGCTAAACAGATCATTCATTCTGGGACACTTAAAATTACCTTTGTACTCATAAAATTTGAAGAAAACCATATATTAATACTTTGACCAGTCATTTGATCAAATTGTGTATTCCAGGTATTCAGAGGAATTCTGTGAGAAATTTCCTTTCTGCAACACTAGGAAGAGTCTCAACTGTTAAGAGAGGTGGCATCCATTACTATAGAACAGCAGTCTGCAGTGGAGCTTTTATACCTAGTGTCATAGTTTCTTACTTTTTAAAGTTTTCATTTTTTCTTTGGGAAAAACATCTAACAATTTTTAACTAACCCATATACATTATAAATGTATAAAGCCCAAGACTGTAAAGAAAGACTTCTTAACACGCTAGCAATCAACTCCATGAACAAGGGTCTATGAAGAAAACTTAAATAAATGAAACTCAAAGCATTTCAGTACCAACGCAATTTTTATTTCTACAAAAGAATCACTGTAAGACGGAGATTTTCTGCTCAAGAAGTATGCACTGTCAGTCATAACCCATATAACTAAAAAGGTCATTTTCCCCCACTGTGTCTCTTGCAAGGAAAGCAGAGAAATATGGCTAATATGAAGTGTTTGCACTTTTCTGCACAAACATTTACCAAACCCTTCAAATTTTAATCAAAACACTTATAATTGGGGAAATTTTGGAAGATCTGTCAAACAGAAAGTTCTGTCAAGCACATGTCCAAGAGCATGCTAACAGTTAAAAGAGATGACAAACACCTCTTAAAGCTTGTGAATATAAATACCATATACCTTAATGGAAATATTTCTTATAATAATTAATAAGGGTAGTAATTTATTAGAAAATGCTGTAACTTCTAATTTATTACAGCAGGGTTAAATCTGATTACAACTTGATAGCTGAAGTAAGCTATTCTGAAAAGGAACAGAGGTTTCTTCTTATGGCTGGGAACAAATTAGCAGCTTGCTTCTGAAAGACAGAAGTCATATGTCTGATTTTTCTATTCTTTTGCTGATTTTATCCTGACTTGGAGCTTATCTTATCCAGTCAGTATAATGGAAAAAAAAACCCTAACCCAGGAAAAAATGGTTTTCTGTATTCAGGAGTGGGTGTTTGTCTCTTTGCCAATTTAGCACACTTAATTTACTACTATATGTTCAGATAGGCATCAGAATTGATATAGTACAGACTAGAAAACAAATATGTGTGAGCTACAATTTGGAACAAGATCTTTTGACGGAAGTTGTCTATTGAGTTGTAATAGGCAATAGCACCCCGAGAAAGCATACTCTTCTTTCTCATTAGTTTGTAGAAGAAGAGATTATAAAACCCTCCTGAACTGATAAAGTCACTCTTTCTCTCACATTCTTTGTGTTCCTGTTCTAAACTTACTTGGAGAGGTAATTAGCTGGGCTAAGTACTGGAAGAAGCAACCAAATTGCTAAGTGTTAGGGGAAGTAATCTTTAAGTACAAGTTTCACTCTCACGAGGAATTTAATGTGGACAGGCAACAAACAACTATTAGCATTACCATGGGACTATTTTTAATTTGCTATTATTATCATAGTGGGTAATGAAATGCCTTTTTAATTAAAGAGGTTAGCAATTTTTAAACAGGAAACTGTTTCAGAGGTGCATATCTGGAGTCAGAAGCAAGCTTACAATCTAGAAGATGAACAGTTCGCAGTCAGAGTATCTTTTATTACTTGATGGGCCTATCTCAGAATAATGCCGTTAAAGGGTAAATGGTTTTAATCTTTGGGGATTTGAGGTATTTTTCTTTCGGAGTAATTTAGGGGTTTTTGTGTTTGGTTTTTGGTTTTTTTTTTTTAACTGACCTCATGCTTTTGATGAGAACTAATGAGACGTGACTGCATTTATTCAGATTACTCAAATTATAATTTGTTTTACAGATCATCGTAGCAGGGTTTACTACAAATTTGCCATACTAAGTTTGAGTTCACTTACAAGCAAGATCAACAAATAACTAGCATATTCTCTGTTAGAGTTTACCACAAATAGGAATACAAAAAGAACATGAATATTGATGGAGATGTTTGTTCTCCTGTTGTTTGATGTTTCTGTTACTGCCTTTGGTTTGGGACTCTTTTGACCAGCCTTTCTTAGGAAGCAGTCTGCAAGGAGTAGGTTTCTACCAGGACGTTGCCCTCAGCCATTCATGTCTAAGGCCTGGCCTTCCACAAGGCCTGCCAAGAATGGAAGCCTCTGTAGATCAGTCCTCATGATTTATGTATTCACATTTTGACTGGAAGAGTAGGAAATGGCTCTTCATTTTTATTTCTAAAACTTAGCCTTTGCCATTTCTTCATAACCTGTTGCATAGTAAGATTTGAACCTTAGTATTTGCAGAGGCATGCCTGAACACATTTCTGTTCGCAAAGGCACTCACTTGAGGTTGCACTTGGTTTTTTAGCACACAGAGTAATGAAGCTGCCTGTGCATACTTGAAGCAAGCAGGCAGGAAATGAATGAATAAAGCATACTTTGAAACCCCAACTTTCACTGTCAAGCAATAAATGGTCACTGCAAGAATGCATCTATTGTGTCAGTGTTTTCTAACTGACATTGATCTAAGTGGCCATTGACGTGCATTTTATGTATTTACAGATGCTCATGTATAATATGAAAGTTAAACAGAAGTGTTTGTTGATTGTTAAAGACTGATGCTAGTGTAACAGTGAAGTACTTCTGTAGTTACTGATATTGAGGTAAGGTCTGAGGCAGGTGTATTGACTCTGTGAATTGTTGAGAAAAATATAGGTGATCTTCTGTCTGTGGTTGCTATTGGATTTTATAATATAGCAATTCTGATATTGCCTCATGGTGCAATTTAGTTAGTGTGAAAATTATTTGTAGATGGCTTTTTGAAAGTGGTGGTTTCATTTAACCTGCTGTGTGGACTTAAACATCTTACAGCTCATTCATCTTTTAATCATATGAAATGAAAAGGACTTTGACAAGCATGAAGTCTGTGACAGCTTTAGCAGTTTCTTACCTTTCACTAAAGCTTGTTCAAATGCCATAATTATAGGAAAACTATGTGGCCAATCAAATCTTGCATTCACAAAGTGTATCTTTTTGGATATCATTATTATAATATTCCAGTAGGAATTCATGAAATCATGCAATGGAGGGTCATGATGTTTATTCAACAACATTTCAAAAATTATACATATAAAATTCATATACATTAAAGCTATCCCTTACTTCTCAAAGTCAGTTCTTCGACCAAATGAGAAAAAAACAATAAAGCTGGAAGAAAAGCTTAACAGTCATTATATTTTCTTCTTATGTTGTATGAAAGTAGCTGTCATACTAAACCATATTTCCCGGGTGAGGGGACTTCAGTGAGCAACTTCATTGTCTGTATAAAGTCCAATCTTCTGTTAACAATTACATAATCACATGTGATGTCCTTCATTAGCTCCCTCTGTGGCATCTTCCTGGGTTAATCTAAAGGGTTTGTATGATCATGTATTATTTCATGTTCTGCTGATGTAGAACCATGGTTACTCCAGGCCAAAAGACTGCTTTCAGCTAATGAACTTTAACATCCTACGGTGCAAGGAACAGAAATAATCTAGTGCCAAGTCAGACAGCTGTGCATGCAGACATAATATTGTCTTTGTGGCCTTTCCTTCTCTATCCAGTATATGTTCCAGGCCTCCCTAGGAAGGCCTCCCTTGTCCTCAATTTTCTTCCCTTCCTACAGGGTGAGAAAGGGAAGGTTGAAGACACAAGACTTGAGATTGATGGTACTTGTATTTTGTTCCAATATTGTAGATTTTGATATATTTGTGGTGGTTTGACCCTGGCTGGAAGCCAGACTCCTTCCAAAGTTGCTCTATCACTCCCCTCTTAGCTGGAGAGGGAAGAAAATATCTATTGAGAGGCTTTGGAATTGAGGTAAGGACAGGGAGAGATCATTCCACAATTAGCATCATGGGCAAAACAGACTCAACACAGAAGAAAGGCAAGAAAACTCTCTAATCTATTACACTACACACACAGAGAAACCAGAGTCAGATAGTGAAAAGTACAAACAACCCTTAAAATACACACCCACACCCCACCTCTCCTTTCTTTACAGACTTCACTTTATTTATGATTTTCTCCTCCCAGAATGGCGTGGGGGAAAGGGTGGGGGGGGATAGGGAATGGAGGCCTCAGTCTTCGGTCAGTTCTTCATGGTTTGTTTTCCGTCTTGGGGGGGGGTGGGNCTGCAGGCTCACCATGGTAATCTCCACAAGCCACAGAGAATCTTCTCTCAGCACCTGCTCCTTACCCTCTTCTTCACCAACTTTGGTGTCTGCAAAGTTTCTTACATCTTCTCACTCCCTTCTCTGGTGGCAAAATGCAGCTGTTTGTGTTTTTCTCTCTCTAAAATGTGATTCCCAGAGGCCTGTGACCAGCACTGATTAGCCTGGCCGGCCTTGTCAGCAACAGTGTTTGGGAGTTTGACCTTGGGAGCACAGCTGGGATTTACTCTGTTGGACCTTGGAGAAGCTTCTAGCTGCTTTTTAAAGAAGCCACCCTGCAAAACCACCACAATATTTTCTACTTACAGGGATTCTTAAGCTCTTAGTAACTGATATTTAAAATGTTTAATGGACAACTGAAAATAAATATAAAGAGAATAAGCAACACACAATGAAATGTATATCTACTTTGTGTGTGGTAGGTATTTTCTGCCTTTCAAGGTAGAGTGCTATACGTTCTGAAGGTACTTTTTTACAATGCTCAAAAGTTTGTAAACGATCATGTGGGTTAGGAAGGGCTGCCTGTTTGGCTTGGTATTTAGCATACTCCATTATTGTTCTGACAGACTTCTGTGTCCCTAAAACAGCTGTGATATGTTAGGGCCTTTTTCTTCTGATCTGAAAAATCGTATTATTAAATCCCTCCCAGGTGTTATTTTGCCAATTAATCCCATCAGTCCTTTATACCAATGACCACATTAAATGCTCATTGTTATGTCTCTTATGTTTCAGTGTCTGTGCAGAATGTTGCTATGCTGATTCCAGAGAAGAGCTATATGGTTTGTTCTTATTTACAAATACTTTATACATAAATTTTTAATACAGACAAATAAGCAAATTCTGGTCAAAATAATGAAAAAGAAATCCTCCAGGGCAGAAAATAGAAATACTAGCCTAATAAAATACAGAAGGCAAAATGAGCGGAGGAGTAAAGCATAATACCTAAGGGTAGTAGCAGTCTGCTAAATCTGATTACTTAAAATGAAATAAGGGTAGTAAGAAAGCAAACCTAAAAGCACAGAGATAATGAAAATTTGAGCCTCTCAAATAGGAACAGTGTGCATTCAGCTCTTTGAAAAAAGTTTATGTAGCGTTTTTAGTAGTCAATAAGATTCAGCAATACCTTGTAAAAGCGTTAGGTCAACTGTAGCTTCTTTAGTGGTAATCAGCAGGAAAGTTGTCTTCTAATACATCTGTAAAGAGCCAAGAACTCTGTAAACACCATAAAACCTGGTACTAAGAAATATAGCTAGATTTGTTTCTCCTAACATTTTTATGCTTAGCTATGACCACTTACATAGAAAAAAAAAATCAACGACACATGTGAATAGAAATAGAACTGAATCTACTCAAGACAAGAACTTTGACATTGAAGTCTTGTTCTTCAAGCTTATACCACAAATGTACAAGCAGTCATTTACATGAATATATATATATACACACACACATTTAGACCAATTTTCTATTTTATCTGTGGATTAAAAAGTGTTTCTACTATTTAGATTGGAAAGAACTGAGGGACTGCCATGAGGGACTGTGCACAGCACATAGGTCTTGGTGACTTCCTAATACATACTTGTTCACAGATTATTTTGAGTTTATCCTGCAAAGAGAACATACCTAGTACCAAAACGCATGTCTCTAATTCCTCAAAAGGTAGTTTATATATGGTCACTATTACTACAGCTGTGCCGTAAATTATTTTCCGAATTGACAATTACCCCTAATTATAATGATAAAAACAATACACAATTGTGCATTAAGAATGGGGTCCTCCATGATTTTGGTTAGAAATCTACCACGGGAGGAACTGGTACACTTGCTTTTGTCAAAAACTCCAGTAACTGTACACATCAATGAAAATTCTCATCACTTCTGACTTTGACTTCATAAGTCAGAGTAGTTCACTGTGGCAGGTATGCATCACCTTGAATTAAAAATCTGATAGGTTTCTTTGGCTAGTTGGAAACCTGGTGAGAAGTAGTCTGTAGTGCTGTTTTGTAAAATAGTCTTTCAGTTTTCCTCTGTTAATATCTGGGTGAAAAAAGTTGACATTCAGTATACCCTGGAATCTTTTGACAAAAAAAGGTGTTTATGTCATTAATAAATGTCCATTTTTTCCATTGCTTTATAACAATTAAGCAAACTTCAGACATTACTGAAGCTGTAAACATTCTGTCTAGCCAACAGAAGGAATGCCTGTGCAATTTACCCTAGGCTTCTAGTAGTAATTTATTTGGTAAACCTATTCAGTCATTTTGGGTTTAGTCTACTTTGAAAATGCCGTATTGAACTAACAGCAAATAGATGTAATTTATATGAATTTACTGTATTGGAGTAAACCAGACATGAAGCCCCAAGTGAAAGGACTCTGCCTGGCCACAATCCTGTGCAGCCTGCTCTAGGTGAACCCACTTTAGCAGCATGGTTGGACTACGTGATCTCCAGAGGTCTCTTCCAACACCTACTACTCTATGATTCTGTAATTTCTTTTTTTACTAAATGAGTAATGTGTGCCAATAAGAGCAAATTTATAAAGAACAATATTTGACATTAAAGACCAATATCCACTTTGCATGAGAAGGCATGGGATGCATAATACTGACTTTGACCTGAGGATCCATTAGTGAAGGCAGTGTACTAGGTGTGCTCCTGAAGCTTAACTGTGGGTTAGCACCATTCATGAAATCCAAGATCAGTCAATTTCTAAATTAAAATAATACAAGTGGGTATGAATCAGGAGATTCACAGAAAAAGATGAGTTATAATCCCAAACAAAATACTAATGCAGATGAACTCAAAGAGTAATGAATAAAAGCAGTATGGTTTTCAGACAGACCACGGTGAGTAGGACTGAGTTTTTCTGCATTGCTCAGCTGAGGGATATCTGCCCTTCCTGTAAAGATCACCTTTAAAGGAAAACATTTACACTCAATTTCTGACTGTCATAAAGCCAGACTCATAGATGCCTATAGGTGAAATGTTCCATACATCATTCTCCTTCAAAGTGGTGAATTTTAATGAACTAAATGTAGCAGCTATTTTTAATGTAGGGATGTATCTGCTTCTAACAGAGTAATCTTTGGCTGCTTATAGCATTCCTTATGCCTCTCCTATACTAATGCATCTAAAGGCGCCACAGATGCACTATATAACAAAGCCGTCCATTATATATATGATCATAGTTGAAATTTCACAGTAATACATTCTTTATGTAATTATCTTCTCTACTTATCCTAGCATTGTAGATAGATCTTTTCTTCATCTCAGTTTTGATGACACTGTATTTCATCTAGCACTTGAATAAAACTTATGCCAGTATATACTTTCTCTCAGCCTTATAACCTTTTGAGCCTCTTATATTCCATTAAGCCTTCTACAAAATGTGACGTCTCAGCTTTATTTAGATCTCCCCTTCACTGCAATATCTTTAATAGTTGTATTACACTTTTATTCCACCAAGGACCAAGGATTTTTATTACCTTTCAAGCAAATGGATTAAAATATTTTTATTATCTTCTCTTACAGCTACAATCACCTCATTAGTATTAAAAAATGTCAGTATTATCATTTGTATATAAATTTTTCAATTGCCTATAAACCTCATACAGTCCTTGGTGAAAATGTATGAAATTCTGTTTTAGAGAACAAGTTGGCTTTTTCTTCTCAGACTCTTTTGAATAGCTTGTCTAATGGAGGGAAAGGAAGCCCAGCAGAAATGCTTACAAATATTTGACTGGCTTTCATATTTCGTGTCCTTCTATTTGAAAGAAGAACGAAGTATGACATAAGGGAGCACAACTGCATTATCCTGTTAAATTTCTGCTCATATTCATAATATTTTTATGCATCTGCTCCAAGTGTAAGGCATATAGCCAGAAGAATGTCAGAACATACGCTGCTTCTCAAAGTCCCATGCCAGAAAATTGTTAGAAAATTCTGGACTCTGGCCATATTCTTTCACGTACAAGGTCAGCCCTGAAAAAAATATGGACAGATGGATGGAAATAAGGCTACTATAAACCATTTGTCTACACTGCCCAGATCTTCAACAGACACAATGTGGTTAAAGGATGTCATCTCCTTGTATCACTGTCAATCCTGTCTATACTAGCCCATTAATTTGACAAAACACCAAGTTCTGTAGCTAGAAAGGATAGCAATACAAAGAGTCTGAATGCTTTTTCTTCATGCAGGTGAAGTGAATAAAGAATTTCCTATGTTGGCTTCACAGCAGCTAATTGCTTGCTAATTGATACCAAATTGGAGGAAAGAGCTGATAATCCTTCACGCAGTCAGAAGAATTCTTTTTAAAAAAAAATCATTTTTTACTCTTAAGAAAAAAAAAACAGCAAACCAAACATATTTTGAAACAGATTGATGATTACCAAACCAGAACTTCATATTTTTATGGCTAGTCAAAGAAAGTTTTTCTCTACACATTCCACTGGCAAATAATGAAGAAAAATATGCAAGATAGGCAAGAGAGAACAGCTTTTTGAAGCAAGCTAGATAACACTGAATATTGTTTTGCACCATACACTTGAACTGTTACTAAATGCAGAGTTCAATCTATGGAAGGTGATTCATAAGCAAATTTGTATCTAAAGAAATAATTAACATAAAATCTGATTCTTCTAATTAATTATATCCTACACATGTCCAAAAACCATTAAACAACAAAAGATCTTGTTTTCATGCCTTACAGTTAAGACATCTCACCTGATTGATATCAGAATTTACCAGAGCTGTAAGTTTAATTGCAGCTTCTTAACTGAGGAAGTCTCCTTGACAGCATATGGCGTGCACACACACACATTGTTTTCTCAGGAAGTAACAATGTAATATGTTTAAATTGTAGAAGTTTAAAAAAACATTTTAGTCACATCCATAGAAAAGCTGATTTCACCACAATAATAAAAGTTAGGTGTATAGGAAGGTAGAAAACATTGAGATAAATGCAAAAATCATGCTAGGATGCTAATAAAATTATGCTTCTCTTTGACGCTTTGTGAAATATTCCCTGATATAAAGATGACAAATTGTTTTTCAGCAATAAGAACTGTAAAGAAACAAGTTTTCTAAAACTGTAATTTTACATGATCATTAAGCTGTATTTGCAATGTCTTATTAATAATACATAATCATCTTTGTTAATAATTTACACAGAGACTTGACAGTTTTTCCCCAAGCAAATCAGTCATTATTGCTACCAAAACAATGTAACTCAGAACCAGTGGCATTTCACTTTTTGCTGTGTTCAGGGAGAAAGGAGCAGTGATGCTCACAACAATTATGTTTACATGAGCAGAGGAAAAACAAAGGCTCCTATTCTGTATTTGTCTACACACATGAAAGAAGGAATAATGGCATTATAAATGAAAAAGCTAGTCTATGAACAAGAAACAATTGTTCTACTGGATTTTCATTAGCTGTCTGTATTAATGTGTCACTCAAAAAACAGTAGTAAGTTTTACAGATTTATATTAATTTCTTATTTCTATTGAACATATTTATTTTTCAAAAAAGGAACAAAACACACAGAGAAAATTTTAGAATAATTTTATATCTTAAAGAGAAGATGAACAAACCCAAAATATAACCAAAAAACATGTATTCTGCAGGAAAACAATAGTGCAAATTTTCCAGAGTGCCAATAGACTATATGTACCTCAGGTGTGGTCACCTACACACCAGCTTCCCCATCATTTCCTTATCCCAGGCACAAAGGAAAGCTGAGATGAAAGTGTTCTTTTTCCATTAACTTCAAGAATTTCCCTATTTCCTTTAGGTCTTCCCTGTCACCAACACCTGTCTTAATGTATCTGCAGATAATTTGAATTATAATTTACCATGATAAAATATTAAATAAAGGCACCAAGATGCAGATTTTCCTTAATAACTTAGATAAAGTGGACAGGAGCTGCTCTTTATATTAAAAATAATTTATTTAATAATAATAAAAAAGATAACTCATTATGCTATGTATGTGGAATCTAGTAGAGAGAAATATTAGTGATAATAGATTAAGGTATGCTGGCTGTTCAATTATATTCTTCAGTGGAAAAAACAATTTGTTCTGCATTTAAAAAATACACAAATATATGTGTATTGTATGTATAACAGCTGAAGTGGTTAATGAACAGTGACAGAAGTAGATATTGAGACATGTAACAGATACCATACTTCATCTGCTTAACTGCAGAGAGGCTGTGTATCTTTACCAAAATAGACAAGATAATCCATCAGTGATGGTAGATAGCACACTGGAGGTCTTTACTTCCATTTGTCCTCATCTCTCACTCATTATAATGCAGGAATGTAACTCCTGTATCAGCTCCTTTCTTAATTTCACATAATGGTCATCTCATTTGTAAAGATTGAGATTGAGTATTGAAATAAAAGCTTAAACAATCTTTTCCTTTGCCAAGTCAAATAGATTGACATGTCAAACCCCACATATTTTAAGCCACCTATTATCCTTTCTTCCTTCCTGTTTCTTCTATAAAAGGTGCTAGTTACTGTATCCTAAATGTTTTTCTGTGTTTATTCTAGATCTATGAGCAATGCTGATTTTTCTCTTGTAGGTAGGTCATAAAGACAATTCTATACATAAAAAAACCAGTCCAGAAAGAGAATACTTCTCTTTTGGCACAAAAGCAGACTTTGCTAGGAAGTCGTTACTCTGCTAGGAGGTCATTACCCAAAATTCTGCATCTTTGAGAACTGGTTCTGCAATAACTGCAATGTAAAATTGTAATAAGAAAAGAAGGTGCAAAACCATCAGATACATTTACTCTGAGGAGAAACGCTCAAGAGATTTGTGATCCATTCTCCCAAAGGAGAGATTTGACCAATATGTTTTCAACAGGTAAAGGTAAGAAATAAATTAATATCTTCACTTATGTTTAATGTATACAATTCAAATAGAAACTACAGCCTAAACATGTAAACATTATAGTGCCACTCAAAACTCCAAAAAATTCCTAAAGCCAAAGGTTATTAACGTCAGATATGAATTAGTTCATAATTGTCTCAACTTGCATTTTAGTACTCAGAGCTTGGTTGTGCTAGTTTTAAGGACTAGCTGGTAAGGCACTATCATCAGGGGTCCAATTTTTGATTCTGGCAGCTGTTTGGGATTTTTTTTTTTGTAGCTCTGATTGGATTAAAAGATGAAGAAAGAAGTGTAAACAAAGGATATCTTACTTGCAGCTAGGCAAACAATAATCTTTTTTTTTTTAATAACTTTTTTAGCTATATTATTCCCATTGTGATCACTTTCCAGAATCATTCCCGTGAAGAAAATTTACTGACAGCAATATTGTGAAATATTTCTGTAAGACAAAGTTCAAAATCAAACCAGACATCTCTGACAGTAAAATCTGCCAGCAATAGAAAAGATTAATATTATGATCATGTGTATATGATAATGTGTATCATGATCAAGCCTTGACAGACTTGATAGGTGCGCCTGTGCAAACTGCATGAAGTTCAACAAGGCCAACTGTTGCCTGGTACAATCCCAAGCACAGCTACAGTCCGAGTGGAGAAGGGAATGAGAGCAGCCCTAAGGAGAAGGACTTGGGAGTGCTGGTGGATGAAAAGTTCAACATGAACTCTCAATGAGTGCTGACAGCCCAGAAATCCAACTATATCCTGGTGTGCATCAGAAGTGTGTCCCACAGGTCAATGGAGGGATTCTGCTCCTCTGCTCCAGTCTTGTGAGACCCCACAGGGAGTATACTGTCCAACTTTGGGTCACCCAGTATAAGAAAGACATGGAAGTGTTTGAGCAAGCTACAGGAGGTCCACAAAGAAGATCAGAGGAATGGAGCACCTTTCCTATGAGGACAGGCTGAAAGAGCTGAGCTGTTCAGCCTGGAGAAAAGAAAGCGTGAGGGAGACCTGGTTGCAGTCTTCCAGTACCTGAAGTGCCCTACAGGAAAGCTGGGGGGGGAGAGTTTATCAGGGAGTGCAGTGATAGGACAATGGATAATGGCTTTAAACTGAAGGAGGACAGATTTAGATTATACATTAGGAAGAAATTACCTATGAGGGCAGTGAGACACCAGCATGGGTTGCTCAGAGAAGCTCTGGCTGTCCCCACCCTGACAGTGTTCAAGGCCAGGTTCCATGAGACTGTAAAGGGATGTCGTAATGCAGACAATTCTATAATAGAAAGGTGAATAATTTTAGCATAGGTAGATGTGAAATACCATGCTCCCAAAATAAAAACCCTAATTTTATGTAACAGCTCTGAGCTGGTGAATGCCACTCAGAAAGGAAACATTTGGCAGAAGTGGAAGAATGCTAGGCATCATCTAGGAAGGAATAGATGACATTGCCATCCTACCGTTGTGCATCAAATTTCATCTTGAACACTTCTTGCAGTTTTGCTGCTTCTATCTCTAAAAGAGTATACTAAAACTGGGATACACTCAAGGAAAATAACAATGATCTTAGGTAGGAAACAGATGATGCTTGTGGAATGGATAGGGTAGAGTGCTGCCATTTAGAAAAACAAAGGATGACTAAAGTAGGAAGAGACAGCATTCTGGAAAAGTGTGAGAACTCCAAGTGAAATCACCTCAAAATTATACCAGAGGATATTACACAAATTCAAGAAGTCACATTGGAAACACTATGAAGGATGTTGATCTTCACACAGAATCTATTTAAGCCATGAACCACCTTACTGTGAGTTATGAGTGCTGAAGAAATGGAAAAGTAATTAGATAAATCCATATAATAACAAAACCCAAACCCAAACCAAACCAAACCAATTGTTTACACATAGATGGCAGCTCTGACTCAAGAAGTTTCTAAGCTGGGAATTGCTGGTAGCTGGTAGAGTGTCATTACATAATTTCTTTGTCCTAGTGCTCTTTCCTACGAATCTAATTTTACGCTCTTGACAAATGGATTCAGGGCTTGTTGGACATCTGTTCTGAACTGATATGATTACTCTTATGTGTTTATGTCCCAGAATGTGCAATGCTCCTCTTATTCTTTGTACTTATTTATTACTAAAAGTGTTACATACAATGTCACAGTCTGCAATGAATCCTATTCTTTCTATTTAACTTCTGTTTCGTTCAGTAAACTGGATGAATGTCTGCAATTAAAGAAAATATAGTATATGATAATGTAGTTTCCCCCCTAATTTGCCCTATTTCTGTACCCATCATGTCTATAGATGGATAGCAAGTTACTAGCTTTTGAGATATTTTGATTATTAGGAAGAGTCAGCTTTTGTGTGTTTAATCTAATACTCTTCTAAACCCAAAATTTTTATATGTAATTATAAAATACATAAATATCTCTATGAAAGAATGAAATGGAAAGAAGGGAAAAGCAATAGTGAGAAGAAAGTGTTTTTCTTTCTTGGTATTCTTTTTGGACTGAAACATCAGACAATCACTGAATCATAAAGTTCATCAAGTCCAACCATACCTGTCCTCTCCTAAACCACATCCCTAAGCCCCTCATCTACCCGTCTTTTAAATACATCCAGGGATGGTGACTCAACCACATCCCTGGGCAGCCTGTTCCACATCCCAACAACTCTTTCAGTGAAGAACTTTTCCTAACTTCTAATACAAACCTGCTTCTGTGCAGCTTAAGGCCATTTCCCCTTGTCCTATCACCTGTCACTTGGCTGAATAGACCATCGCCGACCTCTCTACAACCTCCTTTCAGAAAATTATAGGTCATGTTAAGGTGTCCCCTCTGCCTCCTGTTCTCCAGAATAAACAGCCCCAGCTCCCTCAGCTGCTCCTCATAAGGTTTGTTCTCCAGACCCTTCACCAGCCTGGTTTCCCTTCTCTGGACCTGCTCCAGGACCTCAATGTCCTTCTTGTAGTGAGGGGCCCAGAACTGAACGCAGAGGTGTGGCTTCACAATTCCAAGTACAGGGGCACAATCGCCTCCTTAGACCTGCTGACCTCACCGTTTCTGATACAAGCCAGGATGACATTGGCCCTCTTGGCCACCTGGGCACACTGCTGGCTCATATCAACTTGTGTCAAAAACTCCCTGTTATTTGAAAAGGGATTTTCTTTCAGCAAGTGGTGGTCTGGTCAAACTACATTACTGTGGTGCCAAACCTGAGACCATAAATATCCCTTTTCTACTTCGTTACTGTGCTAATTGAGCTAGATAGCTATAAGAACTAATGCTGTTCATAGACAGTTAGCTCATAGCATGCAAGTAAGAGTAGGACTTGAACTCATCTCTTTAGATACCTTTGCAACGCCCACAGTCACTCACTCACTTCCCCCAGTGGGATGGAGGAGCAAACTGGAAGACTAGAAGTTAGAAAACTCATGGGATGAGATAAATACCGTTTGATATGTAAAGCAAAAGTTGCAAGTGCAAGCAAAACAAGGCAAGGAATTCATTCCCCACTTCCCATGGGCAGGCAGGTGTTCAGCCATCCCCAGGGAAGCAGGGCTCTGTCATGCATTAACAGTTACTTCGGAAGACAAACACTATCACTCCAAACATACTCTTTCTTCCTTCTACCCTAGCCCCTTACCTGCTGAACATGACATCATATGGTATAGGATATCCCTTTGGGGTCTGTTGTCCTGGCTGTGTTCCCATCCAACTCCTTGTTGACCCCCAACCCACTCACTAGTGGGGTGGTATGAAAAGCAGCAAAGTCCTGCTCATCAGTAACAACAACATCCTTTTGTTACCAACACTGTTTCCAGGAAAAATCTAAAATACAGCCTCAAACTAACTACTACGAAGAAAATTAACTATCTCGGACAAAGCCAGCACAGGTAAAAACTGCTGTAGTCAGAAAATGTTTGAGGACTGCAACCTGTTAAGGACTTTAATAAGGCTTGCAGAAATAGAAGAAATGACTGGATTTTCTCTGTGCTGGAAAAACAGAATAAACAATTTAATGTTTCTAAACTAATGGACATCAAATGTATCAACTTTAGTCAATTGATTTCATTGGGATACACTGATAAATAACTGGAGTGACATTAATGGTGAGCCAGGCTTTTATTTTTTATCTGAGTAACCATTACCTTAATCAGAGGCACTTTATGCTGTAATTTCTTCACATTAAGCTTCTCAGAAATTCAGAGGGTTCTGTCTCCCAGTAGCCAACATATGACCTTGCTTTAGTTACATTATCATCTCCAGCCTTTGTAGCATCATTTTGTTCCATTTTAAAAGTAAATAAAAGAAAAACCCTTATCAAAAGTTATTTGTTAACATTATATAGGCATATCATCATTTGGGTATATTTATTCTGCCACCAGCTATAGAATATGGTTTCAAAGATGTTCAAAAGCTTCAGTTGTTTGTTGTTGGTTGTGGCTTCTTTTTTTTTAATAAGGGGTAAAAAATTAAAAAAAACCCTATAGATTCTGAGAATAATAAAGGACAGTCTGCCTGTAGGCAGGATTCTTATTACAGAGAGCATTACATGCTTGAACCCAAGTCAATCCAGAAAAACATAAAATAGCTCCACAGCAGCAGACTTCTTACTTCACCCGCAGCATGTGAAATTTGTATGTAATAAAATGGTCAGTTAAATAGTTTCTCGGAGTAAATTGCTAGTAAAATATGAGTACTTTGACAGACAGGCAGAGGTAAATGCATTAATTTTGATAAAAAATTCCAGAATAACATATTTTTTTTTAAATTAGATAGCTTGCATTTGAGACATTAGAGAAGGTCTGTACCTTATTAATAGTTCTGATGCTTATCTTTTTTAAACATTTTTAGATGAAAGTGATTCTGCATGATACTCCAAAGTGTTGTCTCTTCTGTTTCAAAAAAAGAGCAGCATACATGTAATTAATTCTAACACTTGTCTATCAAAACAAAAGGATTTAGAATAAATAGATTAATTTTTCTGATGAACTAGTCTAACATTACTAAATTAATTTACACTTTGAAAAGATGTGAGAGAAGTAGCTATGAATCCTCACTACAACTGGCAACTGAGGGTAAGGGAAATATTTGAGGGTAAGGAAATCACAATCATATATCCAAAATCATATATTGTGAGTCAATATAGTAGTTATGCTTATTTTAATAATATTTGTGAAATTCTTTAGTTTTCACCAGTTGAAAGACCTCAGTAAGGATTTACAATTTAATTACTTCAAAGATAAAAGAACTTTGATTTGACTTCCTCTTTTATTCTGTATTTTATAGAAGGGCTTGTACTTGTGCAGAGATGAATCAGTTAGTAGAGTGCAGGTACTATTTAAAAAGACAATTCTGTCACAAATAGGCCAATAGTCAGGCTTGAAACTAACATTCATAATATTTTTTTTAATAATGTAAATGAAATTCTATACATTTTTCTAAGTGCTACAAATGTCACTAAGAAATCTGATTCAGCAGACTACGTCCCTCTCAAATTACTCTCAAAAAGCAATTCTTAGCACATATTAGCGACAGAGAGCTGACAGTTCAAGAAAAATACATTTTTTTCTTCAGAGTTTTGATAGAAAATTCTGGTCAGCTTTCTGACCAAAACCCTTTACAATATCTCTGAGTCAATTGTACGGTAAGCTATAAAATGCTGACTTCTGAATAGAGACTGTCTCAGGCAATACTTTAATGAGAGTAATAATTATTACTTTTTAAATAGTGCTGTATTCAGTACTTTAAAAACCAAGCAGAATACATGTGATTAACTACAACTTGAATGTGCCACGGGGTTAACTTCCTTTTTAGTAATTAATATTTTCAGAATTTTAGTTTCCACAGCAAATTAACTAACGGAATGCACTTGCTTAGAAATCTTTACTTACAATACTCAACCACTCAAAATGACAAAAAGTAAAGCTTTGCTTTGATGCTATAGCAGTACTTTTGTAGAGCATGGTTAGATACTACCTGCTATAAAGTTTTACTATAATGGGCAAAGATGAATTTTACAAATAATTATTTCCTCTTATATTTTTGCTACAGGAATTTAAACCTTAATTTTACTTAGTAATACTAACTGCTGTTCTGTTACAGTCATCTACTGACAGCTCCAATTTATTCAACCCATTTGCCTCATACAATAGTTATATTGCAACCTAATGCCTCTTGCATTATTCCTATAATGAGCTACTAACTTTCCTCTCAATAAAAGTCAGTTTTAGTCCTCTCACACTTTTGCTCCCATTTATTCTCCATCCTTGTTTTCAGGAACATGACCATTGAGTATCAATCTCAGAGGATATTCAGTTTATCATTCAATTAATTATTATGTGAGATATACTTTCTTGGAATTTAGAATTCATGAATGTTAATGGGTTCTTGATTTAGTAATCCTACTCATATTTTGGAAGTCTGAAGTATAGACAAATTAGTCATTCAAGGAAGAAAAGTCTTTAAAATTCTCTCAACATGCTTTCATTGTTATTTTGCCAACGAATAAGAGATCTATCTTAATATAGCTTTGCAACATTGAGTATCTATATTCATGTTGTTAGAAACTAGGAAAGATTGGAAGAAAATACATCCCGCAAATAGTTTCTTTTCTTCACTTTAATTATATCAGAGGTTCTTTTTACCATGGCATGTCTAACTGACATAGTGTAGATTCCAGAATGAAAGCATAAGAGGTAGAATTTAGATTCTGTTAACGAGGGAGTCCTGTCTTAATTCCAGTCAAGCTAAGATTTTACCTTACCAGCTCATCAAATTAAATAAACTACAGCAAATGCCAGAGTTACTTTCTTCCTTCATTGCTCAATTTTACTTCTCTCACTAATTCTCCTATGTAACCATCTACTTTCAATTCTTTCTGGCATTTGCATTTTGATTGGTATGATTTCCATCTATAGTATGCTTACCTGTAGCTTTACATTCTTAGTTCTCCTTTGATGTAAAGATACACTTTTTTCTTGCATATATATTTATTATAAATGCATGTGTATAGACTAAACCATAAAATTTACCCATACTACTATATGTAATTAGCTTGGAAATAAACTAAATTGTCTAATAGAAATAATTTATGATTTTGATAATAGTGTTCATATTTCTTTACTCAGTCATTTTATTTTTTTAATTTTTACTACACCTTGAGTGTGTGTTCGCTTAGACATAGGATATTACTATATTAGATGGAAGCTGGTTTTGTTGACCACATCCCTAGATGAGCCTAGGTATTTCTCTGAACAACATTAAATATATCTGCACTTTGTATCTGCAATATTGAAGAAGAATAAACAACACTCCCATTAGTAACGGAACTTCAAAAAAAATAAGGGATGAGAGATTAAACAAGCAAGAATATCAAACTCCATATATTGAAATAAAGGGTTTTAAAATTCAGACTGTCCAAAACACTTGTTGTTAAAGAAAGTGAAAAACAAGTAAAACCAATAAATTCTCAATGAATCAAATACAGTGTAAAGTTAAACTATTTTTACTTTCTTTTTTTAAAAAATATTTTAACTTGACCAAATAAAGCAAATAGTAATATTTATGCCTGTGATCTTATTTTTTTATATGTCTGATGGAACAAGATATCTACTTACTTAGAATTTTACTTAGATTTAAACAATTGGTGTATTCTTCCAAGGAAACATGGTTACTGAATGATCTTGAGATGCATCAGTTACCAGGAAGAATATGTAAATATATGTAATTTTTGTTTGTTTATTTGTTTGGTTGGTGTTTTGTTTTGTTTTGTTTTGTTTTGTTTTGTTTTGTTTTGTTTTGTTCTGAAAAGTACAGGAAACCCATCAGCTTCATTCCTGCAGCATCTGCCTGACATATACATCAAATTGTCTGGAACATATGTAAACAGTACCACTAAAGGGAATGACTATTTAAGGAGAAAAAAATCATAGAAAGATTCCCATGTATATATTTTTTAGTCATCAATGCTTATGTATTGTTTTACAAATAAATGAAAAAATGCATTACATTATTACATTATAACTACAAATATTAAAGCAGTAGAATGATTTTGGCGTTTCATTTCATGATTTTGGGGATTAGCATTTAAGACTAAAATGCTAACAAACTGAACCTGAAATTTCGTTTGCAAGTGTGTTTACATAGGTTATTCATAGATTGTGGAATTGTTTGGGTTGGAAGGGACCTCAAAGACTTCTAGTTCCAACCTGCTTCCATGGGCAGGGACACCTCCCAATAGACCAGGTTTACTAAACTCCATCCATCCTGTCCTTGAACACTGCCAGGGAGGGGGCAGCAACAGCTTTTCTGGGCAGCCTGTGCCAGGGCATCATCAGCCTCACAGAGAAGAATTTCTCCCTAACATCTAATCTAAATCTACCCTCTTTTAGTTTAAAGCCATTCCCCCTTGTACTGTCACTACACTCCATGATAAACTGCCCCTCTTCAGGCTTCTTTTAGGTATCATTCAGATACCGAAAAGCCACAATAAGGTCTACCCGGAGCCTTCTCTTCTCTGGGTAGAACAATGCCGACTCCCTTAGCAAGTCTTCATCAGTCTTATCATCTTCATGGCCTCCCTGTGGACTTGATTTAACAACTTCATGCCCTCCTTATAGTGGGGCCCCCAGAGCTGGTTGCAGTACACACAGTGGGGTCTCACAAGAACAAAGTAGATGGAAGGAATCGTCTCCCTTGACTTGCTAGTCACACCTCTTTTGATACAGCCCAGGATACGTTTGGCTATCTGGGATGCAAGTGAGCATTGCTGGCTCATGTTGAGCTTTTCATCCACCAAGTCTTTTACCTCAGGACTGCTCTCAAGCCATTCTCTGCCCAGCTTGTTATTGTGCTTGTGCTGACCCACATGCAGTGCCTTGCACTTGGCCTTGTAGAACTTCATGGCCCCACCTAATCAAGCCTGTCAAGGTCCCCTCTACATGGCATCCCTTCCCTCCAGTGTGTGGACAACAGCACACAGCAAGGTGTCATTGGCAAACTTGCTGAGGGAGCTCTCGATCTCACTGTCCAAATTGCTGATAAAGATGTTGAACAGTGCTGGTCCTAATTCCTACCCCCAAGGAACGCTATTCATCACTCATCTCCACTTAGACATTGAGCTATTGACAACAAATCTTTTGACTGCAACCATTCAGCCACTTCCTTATCCATCAAGTGGTCCATCCATGTAATCTATATCTCTCCAATTTAGAGACAACGAGGTGTGGGACAGTGTCAAGTGCTTTGCACAAGTCCAATGAGATGGCATCAGTTGCTCTTCTCTTACCTACCAACTCTGCAACCCTGTCATAGAAGGCCACCAGATTTTTCTGGCATGATTTGCCCTTTGTCAAGCCATGCTAGCTCTCACCAATCACCTTATTTTCCATGTGCCTGAGCATAGTTTCCAGGAGGATCTGCTCCATGATCTTGCCAGGCACAGAGATGAGACTGACCAGCCTGCATTTCCTTGTGTCTTTCTTTTTGTTCCTTTTTAAAAATGGGGTTTATCTTTCCCCTTTTCCAGTAATTGGGAATACTGCTGGACTTCCATGGCTTCTGAAGTGTGATAGAGAGTGTCTTAGCCACTTCACATACCAGGTTCCTCAGGACGCATGTATATACCTCATCAGGGCCATGGACTTGCACGTGTTAATTTTCCATTTATAGTCGCAAACCTGATTTTCTCCTAGAGTGGTTGATGTTATTTCTGCTAATTCATACCTAGATTCATGACAAAAATTGCAGATCTAGACCTATTGCCTGTAGCTAGTACACCGAGGCCATCTTTACAATAGGAAACAGTCATGTTAGATCATGTGATCTGAGATCAGTTTGCTTAATGATATATGCTTAAAATTTTGAATTTTTTGTTAATTACAACCTATTTACAAAGTTGTGAAAATCAAATGCTTAAAATATTATTAATACTTAGCATCATGTTTACTAGACAATGAAAATATAGTAATATTTGTATATACCATATATCTATGTATATATTTTATGGTTATATGTAAATAGATGCTTATATATACTTATATACATGTATTTGTATATAAACTGTGCAATAGATGCATCTGTTCTGTTTCCAGAATTGTTAACTGGTTCTATATTCAATGCAAATTGGCTTTTCTACTTATATAAGCACACACATAACTTAAATTCATGAATGCAAACTTAGTTTTTATATTGAGTAGATTTATAAATGTTGATGAATGTATTATCTTCCAGTTCTGTCTGAAACTACCTTCCAGTGAGCAATAGATATACAGTCCATGGTTTTGTGTATTCTTTGCAAAAATACTGTGGTTATTTTTCCATTTATTTTTAGATAGCAACAGGTTTGATAAGGTTCTATGAATTGTTTCTTGAAATTCAAATTTAAGCATGAATAAAACTATTCTTGCATGAATAAATTTACAAAAATAAAATTGTAATTTACAGATTAAACAGTCATTAAAGGTTTTAAATTTTGTTTGGTTTGTTTCAACCAGTCATTAAAGATTTTTTTTTTTTCTGCTTTCTTATCTGAACTTTCTTTGAAAGGTTTCTTATCTATGAAGTTAAGGTCCTCTTAGTTCCAATGTACATGAGATTTAGGTTATTAAAGACTGTAAATGAAAACATTCCATGCACAAATACTCAACCTGGAATATGAAATATTTTGAAATTTACCAAGGTATTATTGCATATGAAGCCAGGCATACACTAATAATATACATTCCTTAGGAATTCTCCAACTGAGAGTTAATATATAATTTACCTCAAAGTCCATACTAAAAATTAAAAAAAAGTAAAAAAATATTTCAAGTAGTAATTTTTCTTTGTTCAAAATGTCATTTTAAAATCTCATTATTAACAAAAGCTTTTAAAAATCAGAAGACCTTTTTTCAGCAGTAACAAAGAAAATGCTCATAGTGAATGTTAGGATTACATGTCTATATGTTGGGAGGTTTACACTCAAGAATCATTCTCTTAGCTATGAGCCAGGCATGACATTAACAGATACGGTTATATGTTGCCTTCTAGCCATCAACAAAGATTCATCACATAAACACCTACTAATGTTTGTTCTATTCTCGTGCTATCCTTATTTTTTACTTCTAAGAGGTGAAGACCAAATCCCTTTGAGCCCACACCAGGTTGATAGAAATAATTTTTCTCCACAAAAATATCTCAAGAAGTGAGCTTGTGACCTGCTAATTTTTATTTATATTTGAATTCCTTCTCAGCTGTCAGTTTAAATTACTCTTCTCTTTTACAGTGTTCTTGTGTCAGAGACCATATTTTAGAAGCCTGCAGAAGTAATTCAGTCTTATTTCTGTTATCTAGTGCAAAGGGGTTTGATTGAATGCTTTGCTGTAAGAGGTGTGTGTACCTAAACATAAGACATATACATTAACAACTTTTCCAGTATTTGTTTTGATACTTAGCTTCTGATCTCAATACAGAATGCAATGCTATATCTGATCTTCCCAAATATATTAGGTTATTTGATGAAGTAAAAATTTCAGCTAGCTCCTTTAGTGCAAAACTGTGATGAATCCAATAAGCATCACTGAGGTTTAAACTCCAGAGAGATACACAGAACAGTTTACAGAAGACAACAAAGTAAAAAAGATATTCCACATTATCATTCTGTAAATATTGTATAAATCATGCTGGTCTATTGCATATCCATGTTGGTTGTATCTTGGTTTTGCATTTGGAAGTCTTCCTTTCTTACTAAAGTTGCCAAGGTGTTCAGGAGTTTCATATATTGTCTGTGACATCTTTCCTTTGCTAGTTGGACTGACCCCATCTCAGGACCAAAAGAAAGTCTTTTCAACATACATGTATACATATAAGTATAAATGTCTGTAAAAGTATACAGTTATTTGTATACACATGTACACGCAAATCCAGAGTTGTTTTTGCACTTTAATTATAAATGACAGAGCTATAGTTCTTTGGTTATAATAAAAAATTAGATCATTAAGTTATAAGTTCCCAAGCTTACCAGAATGTTTTTCGGAGATTTTGTCCATTTTCAGCACAAGTATTAGGTCAAAGGTCATCTTTCAAAATTAAAGGCCTCAGCATTTCCTGGCGGACCTTTCTTCATGTCAGTGGCAGGAAGCTGGTTCTGAAGCATTCAAAGGCTAAATTCATCCATCTTGATCGATATACATCCTTTGCAGGAGGAAGAGAAATAAAGATTCAGAGCCTGAACTAAACTCTTTGAGTAAACAAAGAAGAATCTAGTCCAGCTAGTGTGTTTTCCATGTAGTTTTCTAACTTTTGAACAAGATACATAAAGATACATAAAGACACATAAAGACACATAATGATAAATAAAACACAGCGTTTAAGTGAACAAGGAGGCAGCTGAGCTACAGCAGATGAAACTGTTCTATCATCAACATAACATTTAACATAGTCCCATCTGAAGTTGTGCAAAAAGAAAACAATAAAAAAATTATAAATCTTTGATTGAACATTACATTAAAAATGCTTCAAAGGAATTACTTGAGGGAATCCAGTTGTATTGCTTTTCCTTTTGATAAATTTGCTAAGGTCATTTGGTGCCAAATTACATATTACCCTTAAGCAAGATTAAAGTTTTTGACACAGGTTGGAAAAGAAAAGCTTTTTGAAAGGGTTTCTAAACCTCTGTCCAGGACTATTTGGAAAATTATTTTATAACTCAGGTTTTCTTTCTTTCTTCCTGCTGCTCTAGGGAGGTTATTTGCTGTACCTGAGGTAGCTTCTGTCACAATAGCCCTGACACAAGCACAGCAGTGCTTGTGCTGAAATAGGCCCTATATATACTAAGGATTTACAGGATTAAACAGATAACTGGAAAACTTTGTGCTAACAAAATAAAACACCATTAAGTTTAGAGCTGGGCACTTATTCAATAAACAAAATTGAATAAGGTTTATAAACTTTAGTTTTTAGTTTGTAAAGCTAAATGTACAACTTGGCATTGCTGATTTTGAAAGCAGATGTAAAGTTTCCTTAAAAATTTCTATCTGGCTCCAAAAAGCAAGTATTTCTAAAGCTTTATTTCCTTTCTGTCCAAGGACCAAAAGATCAGGGCTCAACTGCAGGACAGAAAAAATCATTTTCACAGAATGTTAGGAGTTAGAAAGGCCCTTGAAAGATCATCTAGTCCAACCCCGCTGCCCAAGCAGGGTCATCTAGATTAGATCACACAGGAATGTGTCCAGGTTGGTCTTGAATGTCTCCAGAGAAGGAGACTCCACAATCTCTCTGGGAAGCCTATTCCAGTGATCTGTCACCCTCATGGTGAAGAAGTTCCTCCTTATATTAAGATGGAACTTTCTATGTTCCAGTTTGGAACCATTTCCCCTTGTTCTATCACTAACCAACACCGAGAAGAGCCTGGATCTATCCTCCTGACACTCACCCTTTACATATTTATAAACATTAATGAGGTCACCCCCTCAGTCTCTTCTCCAAGCTGAAAAGACCCAGCTTTCTTTATGATCCTCATGATATTTGGAGCCACAGTCTCAGGAGTGCCAGGCATTTTGACTAAAGGAAATATTTTAAATAAAAATATCTTATTAGTGAATCTCCATAGTCCACAAATGAAAAAACATTAATTGTAGTGGAGTCTAAAGACCTGCTTCACAGGAGAATGTCCTGGGATAAAGCTAGGAAGTACCCTCATTTTTGCTGTGGGATATTTTATATAGATTGAAGGAACATCCATGGAAGAGGCAGTGAACTCTCAGAATATACAAGCATGAAGATGCTAAATGCTGGATCAGTAAGATGCTGGCACAAGATGTTGAATGTACACATGATAAGGTGTACACTTCCCTAGCTTTTAAACTACCAGAAAAAAAAGAAACATCACAGACATCTCCTTATATAATTTATGAAATAAAAAAGGTTTTCAAATTTACGCTCTTCTTTCCTTCAATATTCTTTCAAGTGCCCATCTCATCAAAAGACATCTTTGTATGCTGTAGTAAAAGGGAAGTTAGTATGTAATGGGAATCACAAATTTCAGTATTGTATTTCCACAAAAGAGGCGTACATTTAATTATTTATTTATTAGTCCTGTAACCAAAATAAATAAATAAACAAAGTTATTTGACCAAGTAGAATGGGATTTTTCAACAAGTACCAGTGCATGCAGTATTATTCCTGTAGTAAAACTGATCAGTGTGCTGCACAAACTTCAAAGAAATAAACTTCAGAAAAGGATAGTGGCTTAGGGACACATCATACTATATAGGGGTCAGTGTCCTTGTATAAATACGTGAACTGTAATTTCAAGCTAGTGCTACTTTTGATCCTAAGTTTTTAAAACCTTCTTGTGCAGTTTCTTATTTCTCCCCTTCCCACTTCTTCTTGTCATATACGAAATCTTTTGATTAGTGCTTTAAAAAAATAAGTAATATTATTAGAAAGACAACAACTTTATAATCTGTCACCCAAATAGCTGTTTAATATAATATACTGGAGAATCACTCTGAACAAGGCATGAGAAAGTTTAAGTGATTTCAGTCCCCCACCCCCTCAAATCAGGAATTGCTGCAGCGCCATAATCTTACTGCTTTTGCCCTGCCTGTGATGAAAAATCTTCACGGGAACATTTCACAAGTTATTTGTATTGTGATTTAACTCACAGAAGTGAGCCAGACTCCTCTTATACCTGATTGACTCATACTATCTACCCCAGAATAGAAAAGCATGGTGATATATCTCATGGGATTGTATATCTAATGATCACCTCATCAATGATTATCCACCTATTCTCTCCTCTGCAAACCATAGCCTACCTGTAAGGCTCTTGATATAGATCTGCCTGTCAAAGGGGGAAAATCAGTGTACTGTTTCTTATCTACAAATTTTTAATTTGCAATCTTTCTCCATTGCCTCTCAAGAAAATCCACTTGTGCGTTTCTATTACTGAATGAAAATGATCTCAGTAAAAATGCAGGTTGAGATGCTTTGCAAGGATAGAAAAATATGTATGAAATAATGTTTCATGTGCTGAAAACAAAGGAAAAATCATTAGCTAAAGATGTATTAACTTCTAACTCTTCTAATATCTTCACTCCATATAAAAATGATTCACCTATACTGCCTGTCTGTTATACACTCATTTAGCAAGTGGTCTGCAAAGTGTTTTCTATTAGTTGCAAGATACTTCAACTTAAGAGAAGACATAAAACATGGTTTAGCTGACGTTTATGGCAACCTTAATGAAACTTTCTGAACCTTTGTGGATAATATTTTACTGAAAATGGATAACAATGGCTGCATGTTCAAAAAGGTTACAGGATATACAGGACACAGTAACAGTTTCAATTATGGAATGCACAACAATGTGTTCTAACATTTGCAGATTGTAAATTTCTACATTATTCTGCCCGGCCTATACCATCTAAAAGAGCTAAATTTGCTGAAGTAGACATCCAGAATAAATATATGAGGCCACGCTCAGCTAGAGCTAGTACAAAGAAGCATAGTTCTGAGGACAAAAATTATAGCTGGGAATGAATGTAATTTGTAAGCCTATTTTACATTTGTCTCTTTGAAAGTGCTGCATTTAGCTGCATTCTTTCCTAAGGAAAGAAGGGCAAAGGACTACAGGAGAGGGCTTCTCTTATTTTAGTCTAGTTCAGAGTATACTTTAGAGGGCCTTAGCCTTTCTTAAAAAAGCTGTTATGAAAAGCTTCTTATGAAAATTAATGCTATCCCAGACAAATACCAGGATAATGCCAAAGACAATAAAGAACATCAAAACTGATTTAGTTACAGATATTTGAAGCAATAATATGACAGTGCACGTAGAACAATTTTTATTATTAAACTATTTCAACTAATTGAAACTTTTAGGAATGCACTTCAGTTATGAGAAATTCTTTAGATTGCCTGATAACATTGGCTGACCAAAACATGGCTGAGGAATTATTGTCATTCAAACTGTTGCATGAACTGTCCTAATAACAAGACTTTCCTAAAGACCAAAGTATGACTAAGCTTTACCATCCTAGGATACCCCTAACAACTGCGAGCAAATCTGGGGGTGATATCTTGCCTCGTTACAGTGTGCTGGGCTGAGGCAGAGGGAGGAAATAACTTCTTCTACCTTTGCCTTGCTATATATTAGCAGAACAGAATTTTCTTTAATTCAAAATTTATTTCAGCATAGATGATTTTGTAATATAACATCATTAAATAGGAAAAGCTTTCTGATGTATCCTGGTGTCCTTTAAGAAATAGACAAATTTTCACCTCAATACTCCGTCTGGTTTGGGATCTCAGAGCATAATAAATGCTCACACAGCAAATTCTATTAAAACCAAATGTGCCAAATTGCATACAGACTTAAATTACTGTATTTAAAATAGCAAATAAATTTATATAATATAGAATTAAATCACCAGATTTAAAATAGCATATTGATATCATGGGTTTTTAATCGGTTATTCTCATTTCTGTCATGTCAGCACACAGTACTGAACTAAAATGCCAGGGCAGCTAGGGCTGTGTATGCAGCCTGTCAGCCTGCAGCTGCAGATAACTTTCTTGTTCCTCTCTTGCAGTCCCTGTTAAGTCTCAGCTTTGCCCACAAATGCTGTGCTCAGAGTGAAGCGGAGAAGGTTGGTTTTTTTTAATGAGCTTGGATATTGTATTTTGAATAATTTCTTAATTGAGACTCTTTAGACAATATTTTTACTACTACATTTGTAGCAAGCACAAAGAGACATGGAAATGTGTCTGCAAAATGTTGGTAATTCTTAATTTTCTGCAGTTCAATATCACTCCTGTGATGTCATCTGTCGAAGTGTAATCACTTAGACATATGCAAAGCTTTTCTGGAGATACAGCTGTTTGAAAGACTGTAGGAAGCACTAATCCTACTACGAATGACAAGGTCCTGGGGAACAGGAGAGTAGAAACCTGGTTGGCAAAACGTTGAGCTGAAAGTTGTTATCCATTTGATCCATAGATTAGCAGCACTGAAAAACCTGGTCATTTCAAAGAACAGAAACATGAACAGTTTTCTGACACGTTAGATTTATGCAACCTAGTAGCTACTGAAAAGCCTTGGCTCTCCTTCATAAATTACTCTTGAATTTAAATAGAAAATACTATTCAGGTACAGTGTAGGGTTAGTTCTGAAAATAATCACATCTTCCTTAACAAGGTATTTCCTTAATGTGGTACTTTCTCAGTTATACCTGGGTGATATATCTTAGGGTATTTGAGATTTATATATTCTTTCTAATAATGCCCACATAGTTTGATCTGAGTTCCTCCTCTTAGTTACAGACAACAATCAAGAATAAGCAGTCCACCACACCACAGATAGATATGTGAGAGACTGGAAGAAATAAAAATATAGTCTGCTTTTTAATTAGTTCATGAATATTCCCAGAAGCACGGACTACAGGCACTCTAATAATTTGTACCCCAAAGAAATCATCTTCCTTGCTAAATTCATATTTAATAGACTCAGCAGTGACAACAAAACATGCAAAATAAGTAGAGTATAGATAATCTGCATGAATCACAGTGTGTGAAAAAAATAACTTTTAATTAATACCTCTTCCTGTGACACAAAATATCAGAGCAAATAAATACATTTGTCAAATATGGGAAACATTCCATATCTTCAGAAATTCTCATGTTCACTTCCTACAGTCATTCATAGAGAGAAATCATTTATGAAATTATGAAACTGATTTGGCATGGCAAGCACGTAAAGTTTAATTTAATATTAGATAAATAAACACTATAGGAAGCAACTCTAAAGGCCAACTCTAATGAGAACAATATGTCTAGTTTGGGTGACAGGGAATATGGTAGTACAAGAAGTGGTTGTTGACAGAAAAATTACACTAGCAAGAAATCCTTAGAATCATAGAGAAGCATATAGGGAAGTAGAGGCATTGACTACTTCTCATTGTATGGCCCTTTATGATGGTATTTATACTCATTTCACCTGAATTTCATGTACAACATGCTGACCTGTGTTTGGGGTTTTTTTTAATTCTATTTTGTGAACTAAAAAAAAATAATTTATCTTTCCTTTGGAGGAGAATGGCAGAAAAAGACCTACTTGTTAGAATGAAATGCACTGTCAACTTAGATGATCTGCTTCATTTAAAACAAGGGCTTGTCTTCCCTCCTTAACTGTCCAGGACAGAAAATGGAATTAGGAAAATGCATTCCTTCACAGGGGATGTCAGATCTCTCATATGTCATTCACTGGGGAATCACTAGCTTCTTTATCATACCAAGGAGGCAGGTCTGGAGATCCCATAATGATTCTGCTACTGTGTAAAAGGGAAGAGACACAAAGGTTAAGAGCAGTCCTTTCAAAGTGTCTGACATTGCAGAAAAAAACTCAGAATGAGACTTTTAAATAATAATTAGCATAACAGTAAAGCTGCTAAAGCTAAACTTAATTTGTATAATCCTTTTTTTTCCTCCCAGAAAAATACTGTCATTCAGCAGGACTAACCATATGCTTAAGTATACAGTACTGATGTACTGGTTCAGGAGACAGTCTGATCTACAAGGTTTGACATTAAATGGAGTTTTGCAAACCCTGAAAAGTAAAACTAATTTAGTGAGGGTTGTTTGTTTGTCTTTATAACACCCTTTAATTATAACTTTCATTAATTTTCTATTTGAAAAAAATCTCAAATAAAATAATTTATATTTTCTTTCTAGGGATAAAATTTTGTTGACTTCGAATTATCCAAATGATTCTCATTCAATGTGCTTATATGCTCCTAGTTATATAACTAGGGAATATATAACTAGCAGATACAACTGCGATATCACTGGAGGTTATTGTTCATGCAAATATGCCAAGAAATAATTGAAACAATTGATTACTTATATGATAGAATGTTTAAATATTAGACTATCTGTGTTAAGTGAAGGTTTAATCTGTTGTCTAACCATATTATCTACACCAATGAAGGTAAAAACTTTATACTAATCAAAAAAGACACCTTTTTGATAAACACTCTTCATTAAAAATTATCATTAAGCACCATTTAAATTAAGATTATTTCAAGAGCATGCAATGTCTATTCATAATTTAGTGTTTGGATTCATTTGAAAGTTAATCGAAATTCCTGTTAAAATGTAAAATGATGCTAAAAGATATCACAAAGACTACACTGAATAAAAAAATGAATGAAGCACTTTTTACAGGTGTCATGACAGCTCCTCAAGGTGAAGAGAGTGTGAATATAGAATTCAAGAACAAATAAATCAATTCCTATCTAGTTGCAGATTTCAAGTTCATGAGATTAAGTAGATGCAGCAACTATCCACAAAACTGTTGAGTCAATGAAAAGTAACAGCTGGTGGTATGTGAATCCAGTGAATACCCCAATGAGAATTATTTTTGCAGCTTTAACAAGACTATAAAAAGCATAGAATGTATTGCCCTTAATTTGAATGTACTCATACATTCCCATGCTCTTCATCATCCACAGTCCTGGTGTTAATCTATTGAGCGTATTTTCACCCATCATATATTCAAGCCAACATTAGGGTTTCCAGGAAAACAATGGCAGAATGCCACATCTAAAAAGTCACAGCATATCTACCTATGATATAATTTTTATTTGAAGCATTACTTCTGAAGAATAGTATTTCTTCAGTATTATACATTACAGTAGATTTTTTGCATTTCTGGAGGATCCCAATCTGCAGAAGTACATTGAGAGACTAAATTAAAATTAGTTTTTACTAATAGCTGCTATAGCACTGGAGGATTGCTTTAACACAATGGAGCAAAAGCAACTTTTAAGTATGTCTAAAAGTTACAATCTAAATATGAGACATGGTGCTGAATAGACTGGACAATACTTTTGCCAATATCACTGTATAACTGGTGATATGAGATCTATGATGTTGCTTCTATTTCTTTATTAAATGACTTGTAGCTTAAAATTAAGTTGGCTTTGTTGTTTTTCTTTTTTTTTTTTTTTCAGTTGGATATTATCCCTTCAAATTCTCATGACAAATGCTTATATTGAGTACATAATGCATTTCTCTTCAATTCTGAAAGAATTTAAACCATTTACACATTTAAAAGTTCAATAAGAGTTTCAATAGGACATCAAGAGAGAAGAATATCACATTTAGTGATGTATTATTTCTGTATTATTACTGCTAAGATTATTATTAAAAATAGAGGAAGCAAGGCTAGGAAATGTGGACAGTCTTGTTACACAGCTGCATATTTAATGACTAAGCACATACAAGAATCTGGATTCAACGGAACAATGGAATAACAAATATTACTACTAAAATGTCAGATCATGCTTAAAGCATGCTCCAAGTATTTCCTTAAGGAACAAAATTTCTCATTATAACTGAAATGGCAGAGATTTTGCATGTAAAGATGCTTGTGTGCAAAATTAAGCCCACTTCTACGAAGAAAAACTTTCTGTAAGAACAGAAGAGTATACCATGGACATCTGTGAACATTAATGTACAGGCCTAATCCGGTGCAAAGATTCCACCATGATGTTTGTTATTGAAAACAAAAACCTGTGACACAGTTAGTTACTTCTGCTTATCTAGGGTCTCCATAGGCATTTTGAATCATGCAGAAGAGCAATAGTACGGTACAAATGTCTTGTACCATGCTCGACTGCCAAGTCCAGGGTAATATAGCAAATCAAAATAAAAAAAACTAGTATTAGGTAAAATCATTCAAACAAACAAATATTAAAATAATCAGGCATTTTTCAGCAGAAGGCAGAAAGAGATGGAAGACATTACTAAAAACAATGAACAAAAGACTACTCCATTGTGACATTGTCATTCCACATTTCTTTTTCAGAGATGACCTTTGAAAATTTACCTCTTTTAAAAAAAAAAACAACTCAACCAACTCAGTTGATTGTTGTTACAGTTCCCAAATGAGCTTTTAAGTCAAAAAACTCCCAAATTCTAATGACAACTTAAACATTGGAAAAGCTCATAGCAAAGTCACTCTGCAATGTTCTATTAGCCAATAGAGAATAGAAATATGATTTTACTGCCAGTTGGTTAATAATTTAGAGAATTTTATTTTAAGTAATTTTAGACAAGCTTTGACCACACAATGGTGGTGAGATGATTTTAATTCCAGCAGATGATTTTGATTCCCTATGAAAGGGTATCTCGTATCTCATCTTTGCTTTGAAATTACGAAAATTCATGGAGTTTCTACTTTTTTCAATACTTTGAGCAGTGGCAGCATATTTATCTCTTTGTTTCCGGATAACTCTGGAAGTAAATTGCCCATCTAGGGCTAAATCTTACAGCATACCTGGCTTTTAGGGTGGATGCTGAAATGCTTCATTCTAGTTTATAGATAACTGAGGCTGACCAGAATGATATGCCTTGCCATTATCTATGGGAAACTGTCTGAGGAAAACAGATATTGCTAGGCAAAACAAAACTGTAAAGAAACAACAGCAAAAAAATCCTAAAAGATTTAAAATAAGAGCAGTGCAGTGCTGGAATTGGTTTGAACACAACAGTCTTTCAAATGTTTCTTATAGAAAAAAGAGTATGTGTTTACAAACTATCATTCACCATTTAGTAAAAAGTATATTAATCTAAAAAGGGATATGGACAAAATTAAGGCATCTTACTAAAAATGAAGAAAGTATGTGAACACAGTTCAGTCCTCTAGAACAACTAGGAATGATGTATTGCTGGTTTATCTGTTTTTCAAATCAGCTGCTTTTAATTCTCAGCCCCTTGAGAAGTAGTACTAGGTGTATTATTTCAGGCAGTTCATAATACTAGAATTACTTGTTTGAACTTTACAACATTCAACAAAGTCAGTACTGCCCTTGTACAGGAAGAATTGCTGCAAGGACACAGGCAGGCTGGAGGAACCTGTGGCCTCAGAAAATGCCAGCTGAGCCAGCAGGTTACGTTGTCCGCAGAGATGGCCAACAGCCACCTGGGAGGTATTCACAGGGGCACAGCCAAGACATCAAGGACAGGCACTATCCCCCTCTGCTCAGCATGCATCAGATTCCATGTAGACATTCTGTCCAAGTTTTGGATCCCCAGCCCAGAAAAGAGTGAGACTCCTCAAGTTGGCCTAGGTTGGGAGCACTTGCCCTGTGAGGGACCATGGCTTGTCCAGCCTGGAGGAGAAATGGCACCAGGAGGAACTTTCATCAACCTGATGGTACCTGTGAAGAGTGTATTGACAAGACAGAGCTGGACCGTGCAGTGGTGCACAGTGGGGAAATGAGAGACCACAGATGGAGAAACAGGACTGGGTGTAAGGAGAAACTTTTTCTCCTTGAGGACAGATGAGGAGTGGAAGAGGCAGTCCAGAAAGGCCATGCAGTCTCCATTCTTGGATATCTTCAAGACTCGACTGCATAAAGCCCTAAGAAATTTTCCTATGATCCTATGATTTCAGAGTAAGTGAAATCTAATGGCACTTTTTAGCTACAGTTCTAAAATTGCCTAATCAACTCTAGATTTTGAAATTACAATGCTGCCCTATTTAGTTAAAACAAAACCAGAGCTTCTTTCTGGATTTTGTTTTTCTGGTGAGGAGGTGCTCACCATAAAGGCACTGTGGCACCTAAATTGTGGGTGCTTAAGTTCTTCATTGTACCTAGTCTCAGTTCTCATTTCATGTAGGCTTTATGACATTAGTGTAAAGGTTTTATTCGGAGGGAAAAAAATCTTATTTTTGCTGTCACTAGCAATTTAAAAAGCATATTTTCAGAGTAACATATGCATTAATGTCAGGCCTTAGGGATATTTATATAAACCCTTTAAATTAAACCCTTCAAATGAACTTGCTAATCCTATAAAATTGACAACCGTGCATTCAGCTAAGTTTACTATTCATGTCATAATGATTTACGGACATTTTAACAAGTTACATCCTATGTGTTGTATTGTCATATAATTTTTGAAGGTAGGTTATTTGGATTAGCTATGCACATGTATGGATATTTCTTATAAGATGCTTAACAAAGACATCCTTTAACTCAGGATTTCATCCAGCTGTTTGATCAGAGACCACACTTCTGCCAGCAGCTGATCTCTAAACTCTAGCTTTTTCCTTAGACAAAGTGAAGGGATGTTCCTTACAGAGCTTACTTCTATTTTTATTATTATTATTATTCCTATAAACCTGTAAACCAACATTACCTCAGAATTACAAATTCAAATGCAAGATGTGTAATTTTAAACGAGATTTCCTCTAAGAAGATTTGCCATAAGTAGCTTTGTTAAACTGTCTGGGAAGTTTATCTGACAAACCTAAGAGCCCTTGTTAGCAGTTAATGCTTTTGAATGAAGTAAAATAAGGTGTGGGCTTTGGAGACAAACAGAGGAAGACAGGCACAAAAAAAAAAAAAAAAAAAAAAAAACCAAAGCCAAAAAAATACTTAACAGTGGTGTGTTTAGGAACAAATCTAAGTTTAAACTTTATAAACTTTGACAATGAAATCTGCCTAATGAATCTTGTCAGAAAATCTAGAGAGACAGTCTGAATGTTCCAAGTAATGATGATACAACAAAAAGGTTTATCAAATTGTGGGTTTAGATTTCACCAAGATCTTCCCCATGTTGTTTTTTTGCTTAAAGTCACAACAGCCATTTTGCTAGAGGAAGTGCATTTAACATTTCTGGTATTTTGCGTCATTCGATAGACAAGACATACTTGCTAGCAAACAGGCAAGTGATCAAAAAGCAACTTGCTGTGATAGAAGAATTTCCCTGCTGAGTCCTCTGGGGTCTGGAAGCCTCCTGACCAGCAATCTCTCTCACCCACCTCTGCTCCTGCGTCTGAAATGCAGCCCTTACTCTCTGCTGGGACAAGGGGGAAGTGTCTTTGCTGTGTAGTGAATGTTGATAGTGTGTAATGATACACACAGAACTGAAAACAAGAAAGTTCTTCTGTTACCTGTACAGTAGTTGCATATGTTCAGTCACATTATGCTGCAGCAACTGTCCTTTCAAGCCTCAGAGAGAACTCCGGGAAGACAGTGTTGTACAAACTTCTCCCTTGCCACTCACCATAACTGCAGGCCCCATGATGAAGTAAACCAACTGGAACTGAAGCCAAATACAACATCACAGAAGTGCATCACACTCCAAAATGAAGAATATCTGACCTTTTGCACTAAAACATTAAAGCTGTTGCCAGGCTGTACAGCCAGAGGATTCTGCACTTTTGGTTCAATACCAATCTATTAGTCCCAAAGGAAAGAGATGAATGGCCAGTCATACCCTGAGAGCACAGAAGAGACTGAGAGGTGTGAAAGTCAACTAGAACTGCCCTAGTCTTCTGAATGATTCCTTTTCCAGCTAGTGCAAACCACCTATGTTGTTACAGGCAAGCTGATTTAATTTGTCTGAGGCTGTGAGACAACATGTCTACACGGTGCTCAGTAGGGAGGATCAAGGATTCTCCAGAAAGGACGATAGAGAAATGCAGGAAGCTAAGACCGTGCTTCCTTGACTAGTCCAAAATGTGAAGTGGCTTTTGAAATAGAAGAGGTGAAGAAGGACAGAAGCTTCCTGTGCATGTGTCTGGTCTACATCTCTCACTTGAGTGTTTACTAGTTTACTCCAATAGTGCGTTGTTTTCTTTAGGTATGCTGTATATAGTACAGACATATCTTCTCCCTAAGCCCAACCACCTCACTGCTATTGAGAGGTGACATGCTACTTTGTTTTCTTTTTAGTTGTTGTTGTTTGGTGGAGCAAAACTCTTTTATTTTATGTCTTCCAAAACAATTTTCACTAAATAAGTAAATATGCTGAGAGGCTCTCTTACAAATAACATTACAGATTTCACCTGTACAAGAAAATACAGAAAAAATTTTATTTGATGCTGCACTTAACATCTAAACAGAGAGTAAACTAGAGGTAAATCTCCTCAATATCTGCCTTTAATACAACATAGAGTTGGAGACTAAAATAGAAAGTAAGAATGAATAATGTGGATATTTATTTTGTTAATATACAAGCAATAATCTAAATTTACAGATATAGATACTATTGCTCGAAAATGTCTACATGTTAATGAAGATAAAAAGTTTAAAATGTATTTTTGACATAGCCATGAACACTTTAAAGTCAGCTTTTAAGCTCTATATAACTGCATTTTTTCAAGGGCAATATAAGTTATTACTCTGTTTTAAGTAATCTAATTTGTAGTCCTTTACAAAAGAGAGAAGTGAAAAGAAAAGAGATGATCACAGAATTTAATTATTTACCTTTGCAGCTATGAGTATTCATCACCACAGTATCTCAGCATCTTAGAAACATCACTGATTTTTACTTCAGCCTACCAACTTGAAGGGAATTTCTGTTATTCCTGCTTTACATTTCTGGAAGCCAATGCACACAGAGATCAATAGACTGATTTTTCAGAGGCACTTTGCATCTGACTCTCCTACCCATTCATTTCATTTGGCATTGCAAACCACAGGTCATTTTTTTCTCCTACAACTTAAGGACTTGGAAAGTGTCATTTATAAGAAACTTCTTACTTGTGATAAATTTCCATATACAAATTGGAAACCAACTTTGCTGAAGTATGAGGATGGAAAACATTGAAAGCATCAAAGAATGTATTTATTGACTTCCAGCTAGTAGCTGATACCTTGATAGCTGACAAAGCAGTCAGAAACAGGGACTAAAAATGAACTCACATTTAAGACCTTGGATTGTCTACTTCCTTTTTTTTTTTAATTTTATTTTTAAAACCACAATTTTTTGCCTATCCAAGAAGAAATGTTTCATATAGTATTGCAAGCAATGCTTATGGCTGAAGTATAGGTTTTATAAATTATAAGCATAAATGAAACCAGGACAATGCTGTAACTGAAGTTATCAGTTACGGATGCTATTGTAAATTAACCTGATTTTTACAATATATTGCTTTTCTTTTAAAAACCTTTATCAAATAATCTGGTTATTACTAGATAAATGTTATACCTGAATACTCCACTGATGCTCAAGCACCATAACATAGTTTTCAAATAAGGCAAAGAAACACGTGTCCATTGTTTTTCATGAACTGAAGTGATATGCAATTTAATGCAAAAGAAGAACAATGGGAGAAGCTAGAGGACAAGAAAGCCAAGAATGTACTTTTCTATCCCTTTCACAAAATATTCAATTCAGAGTTCAATACCTGCATAGGAAATGTATCAAAATATCCCCTGCTCTCTTTTTCTAGACGGAAGTAATCTTATTATTCAGGTTTTTCTTTTTGTTGCAATAAAACTGAAATTCTACTTGCACAGTAGGATGTATTGTCAATTCAGGATTTTGGTTCTGAAATACAATTACACAGAAATATATGAGTAATATGTTGCTTTATACCATTGCTTCACAAAGCATGATTTCAGATTAGGCTACAGTTAAGCAAGTTCTTCTTTTGCTTTATTGGTACTGCCTCAGCTGTATGAGTACTCAGGTATTCAGTTGGTCTAAATGAGTAAAAGAGCATTGATTTCAAAGAAACTCCAGCTAAGATAATGTACAGATTGAGGTCCTGCTTAGAAATATTCTACAACCAAAATAACAAGACGAATAACGGGAAGATCTTGAGACTTGTTAGCAGAAGGTAATAACGTACATCTATCCTTTGTTAACTGGAACTTGATTAAAAACCAGACTCTGTCCCATTACATGCAGGCACAGACCTCAATTGCCTGTACTGTTTAAGTATATACCCGTAACTACACACCATGCTGTGAACTTGCTTGACTGTTAAAAAGAAGAACAACTGAAACAATCATAAAACAATGGAGAGCTTACAAGTCTTTTCCAGAAATCCTAATGACTCTGGTTCAGATGTGTGTGATCTTATTTCCAGGTCCTATGAGTGAATTATATCTTACCCAAATACCTCATAAGTTTTTAAGATTACATTTCACACGCAAAACCCCAAACATATATAATCCTTTGATTCTAGTTACAGTAATGAAAATATCTAGGAGGTAGAAGTGATTTGTATTTACAGGACATCCTTATTAACTACCAAATACATTAGGTGACATAGACACACCAAAAATTCTAAAGTTTGTTCAAAGCTTGATGCTATTTTAGACAATCAAAATGGAATTATTTAGCTAAGTGAGAGTCAATTTAGAAGTTACAGTGAAGAGAAAATTAAGCAGATTAACTAAGTAGATCTATATTTATTTCTGCCTTTGAATATCAAAGGGGTAGAGGTAAAAGGTGGAACTGAGAAAAACTGTGATCTTGGTTGCTCAACTGAAAATTTGGTAGTAATACTCCATCATAGTGGACTAACACTCACTCTTATTTAGCCTAACATCAGAACAGACTCTAAGAAGGGAAGTTGCACAAGGTGTAAGTTATTGCAAAAACTGTTGTTACAACATGTGTTTATAACATGTTGTTATAAATTTTATAGATATAAGCCTCATTAATGATATATTCAACTATGAAGTCTTCAGTCTTCAATATCATGAAGACACAGATTCTTACTTGTCATTTGAAAAGAATTGGGTAAAAAGATTTGATCAAAACATTCCAACTGGAACTACTAATAGCTTTGAAATTTTTTTGTATTTCCATTACATATCTCCAGAATCTCCAGAAGAAAGCCAAAAGGGTATATTGTGAAAATGTAAGCAAGCAATTTAATAGTAGAAAGTAAAATATTTAACTTTTGTGCAAATGTGAAGTACAGTTGTACAGAGTACAGGTCTAACACTGGAAGGATCGAGGAAGTGACCTCTGTCTAGTCTCTCTGCACATCTAATGATGTTGCAAAATGTCTGTTAAATTGATGGTGTGTCGTTCATATACATCCCATATGCTGTTAAAGATGTTTAAGAAAATGTGGGTAGAGGACTGAGCTATCGGAAAAAGATAAACCTAGTTTATTTGTACATTATTAAGGATGAAGGAAAAAAATCCCTACATAAAAATTGCAAAATATTTCCTATTCTCAAACAAGCATGTCTGTTATAAATGTGCTCTCATGTGATTTCATATTTGGACTTTGTACTAAATGCATCCAGATGGCATAGTAAGAGAGTGTTCCAAAAACCATAACTGGCATCCTTGCCAGTAGCTTCCAGCTACTTTAAGTTGTTATTTCCTTATTCTTCAACAAACAGGGAGTTTTGTGACAACTCTGGAGAAAATGAGAGTCTTTAAGAATTTATGATATGGTAATCTTCACCTTTTTCCATCCAACTGAGAACATTCCCTTTGCATTTAAGGAGTAGCTGTTACTACACACTGCCCTTTACCTTCTCCTTTCATAAGAGTAGTTTCTAAATCTGTCTGCAGATATTCCTTCAGACAGGATGAGGAAAAAATGGACATGATTATACTTCTGGACTTATATTCTTATTTTCATTACATCCCTTCATTTTAACTTCACTATAATCATTATTATTGCCTCATAAAACATGGTAAAGCTACCATTACTACACCTACTCTACAAATGCTCTAGATGTTGATAGCAGAGAGAATAATGAAGACATAGATTTTAACACACTAAAATCAGTTGGAAATGCTTTCAGGTTAGCTGAGAAGCAAGCATGTAAATTAATAGACCAGTTATGGGCCAGTTTCAAAGCTGGCTGCAAACAATAGAAGGTCATCCACCCGTATCCCCGGGTTTTTTAACTTGTCCTTAGAAACTGAATTATATTTTTAGCAATCTGATCAAATGAGAAATTTGGATTTGAAGTCTTATTTCAATTTTTGAAGAATTTCAGAACCTTTATGCATAGTTTTTTGTAAAACTGTATAAATGTTTTAATAATACAGTGCTTTCATTCAACTGCTTATGAAAATAGAAGTACATATAAATATTTTTATGACCGGTATATGAAATTTTATTTACATACTACAAAATTTCTATGTGTATCCTTGAACAAGGCTAAAATTCCAGACTTTTTATATACTTTGAGTTCTATTATAGATACTATAGTGTAGTACAAGAAAGAATCTGATGTTAGTAAAATATTACACCAACTTATGCTTACTATAATTGAGTGACAGACCGAGTCACTGAGTTAGAATACTGCCTTAAACTAACATCACCTATGAAATACACCTTATTCAGTGTCAGTCTTGTTCCATGTTCAATATGTTTGCCAGGTTCTGCTTAACAATGTTCTACAAATAGCAAGTACTATGGGAAAAGTTGATATTTGTTTGCTGTAGTATCAGGTAATAACTCTACAATACTCCTACCTATGCATAACTCGTGTCAGTGACATGAGACTATTTTTAAACCTTGGTTACGTGATGCTTGACATTGAAATAAGCTGCCTGCTACTCGCTGGTATTAACCAGTTTATGTACAAAGTGTTCCACAAAAAAAGAGATTTTTTTTTCAATCTTAATTGTTAACACATGCAACGTTTATTTAAAGATAAATAACAAACTTTCTGACCTTGTTTATATTTTAAAATGATGGCATAGACCCAAGTTTCTTCTCTGAGTCACCTTTAAGTAATTATGTTCGATCAACATTGTTGTTTTTTTTTCCTGAGCTGCCTAAATTAGAACTGGCTTCCTTCTTATTTCATTAATTGATATTACAATGATTATTTTCCCAACCTTGAATAGCATAATAAGCCTTATGGGTTAAAGCCTACTCAGTCTTCCAAGGACAAGCTTTAGAGAAGCAGAAAACTCCTGAATTCCTTGCAGGCTTTGATAAAGTATAATCCAGGAGAACACCAGAAGAATAAATATCTGATCAAATGAGATCCTGTTATGCACATCTGCTAATTCCTGTCTGTCCTGAGACAGGAATTAGCTGACTGTTTGTGACCAGTTTGTCACAAAGTATGTAGAAAATATATTGTCATTGCGCCTGGAGCAAAGCAGAAAAGGAGGTTGTAGCAAGGTGCTTGTTAGTCTCTTCTAAGAAACAAGTGATAGGACAAAATGAAACGCTCTCAGGTTGCACCAGGAGAGGTTCAGATTGGATAATGGGAACAATTTTGTTGCTGAAAAGGTTGTTGAGCACCAGAACAGGCTGCCCAGTTAAGTGGCAGAGTCACCATCCCTGGAAGTATTCAGAAGTAGTGCTTAGGGGTGTGTTTTACTGGTGGACTTGGCAGTGCTGGGTCAACAGTTAGACTAGACAATCTTAAGGTCTTTTTCAAACAAAAGACTATATGATTCTATGTTGTTATGAAAAAAAAAGACTATTTGAAAACTCTTGAGGCTGTGCCATGTTTCTGAATATAATTTAAAAGCATTATCTACAACAATCATCAAATATGCGATATTTAATCTGTTCTGCACACTCCATCTCTTACTGCTTAGTGATACCAAGAAGTAATGTTAGGAGAGACATTTTCTATTCTAGTAACAGAATTTTATGGTATACCCTTTATGTCAGTAACAGGCAGAATTATATTTTTCATTACTCTGTAAGGTACAGCAATATCACAGATCCCTCTTGGTAAATCACACTCAGAGTTATTGCAGGATGTTTGTCTTACTCAAATTACATTATTTCTTTATGCTATAAGGAATTCCACTGAAACCGATGAAACTACACCATGGCTAAGGTGTTCCTCAGCCTGAGTATGATAATCTGGCTCTAATTTCTTCCATCTGCTCTTTCGGTGCTTCAGATTATGAAGTGTACATAATAAAATTCAGAAAACTTGAGCAAAAGCAAGAGTGAGAAAACAGTATTAAATACGTGTTTTTAAAGCAGGTGACAGACTAATTTATCCTTTGAAATAGGTAAAAGTCACTAACTGTTCAGCTGACAGACACCAAAATATTTTCTCTAATCAAATGCACCTGCTTTGTCTCTTACCAAATTAGTCTGTCAGATGGAATCCTTTGGGAAAGTTATATATATCAACAGTGAAATAATGTTCTAATCTCTTAATAAAGGTCAGGCCTTTTATTTAACCAGTGTGATTGACCACATTCTGTAGGTGTTCCTCTACATTTTAATGTGCACCTGAGTGACAGCTTTACTCTCACTTGATATTATCTTATACTGCTATACAATAAAAGTGCTATACAGATATAGTGAATAAGGAAATTTAATCTTAACTATTTTGTTCACACTGAAGCAAACTGATCAGTGCAGAAGTTTGAATACAATATTCAAATGCTTCAAGACAACATTTTTTTGCAAAGAAAATGAGTAGTTATGTTTTTACTTTTTGTAATAGGTGAGTAACTGTAACAGGTAATTTAATTCATGCTTACAGAGATATATTCATGTAAAATCAATATATCTGGCTAAGATAATCAACTGGAATGATGAACCTACCACAGAAATACTTATCTTCTGGTTTACGTGGATATCTTTAAAGCCCAGTAGCATGAGGATAAAAGCTTTACTGTTATTGTTAGAAAAGGCTGTAAATCAGGAGAGAATATTTAAGTGCACAATTTTGCTGGATTAGCTAGGATTAATACATAGCCAAAGAATGCAATAAATGTTGACATATTTAGAAGTACATAGATGTTGAAAATTATTCTTGATTCATATAATGTTAATTGAAACTATCAACTCTCTCTGAACCGGACCATTAACTGAACAGTGGTGTTGGAGAAAGGAAAACTACTTGTACAGGCAGCTTTTCTGAACGCTTTTCTGAACATCATATTCCATGAGAAGTAAGCAAATGCATCTCATGAGTATTTAGGAATATTTTTGATTGTTTGACTAACAGATAACTAGTACTTTTGGAATGCAAATAGTGAGAGGACTTAACAATTCAGCAGAATTGGCCTGGACAGACTTTAAGAATGAATCCCTGTTATCTGTTACTGAGATGCAAATTTCTGTAATTTACAAGCCCCTCACATTGTACCAAGTGCATCTTTAACAGTGCTATTTATGCATCATTAATTGCTGTCTAAATTGCCTGGTAATAACAAGCATAAATGGAATCATTTCCTAATCCGAAACAGCATTTAAAACGTCTGTGTCTAATTTTATAGAAACCAGACAGTTCAAGACATATGTCTCCACATCCCATGTTTTCATGTTTGATTTAGTGACTCTCTAATCAAATAACTTATTTTTATGTAGAAGGTGTACCTTGAAGCCTGATCCACTCTGTTCCACTCGAAAGCATTCTGTCATTCTTTATCACATGCTGTAGAGATTGACACAGGTTCCCTAATAAAGTCAATCCTGAACAAACTGGAAGAGCCTATTTTAACTAAGCCCTTTAAAGAACCACCATCTCCCTTGCCAAGAGTACCAATCCCATGGCAAAAAGTTTCAATAACTGTATTACAGGTATGTAGAAAATTTGTTGCACCAATGAAGAAATGTTCTCTTCTGTCCTATTTCTGAGTTCTCTCCTTTTATTCCTACATCAACCACAAAACTGAGTTTTCTTCTAAAAATAAATAACTTCCAAATCTTAACACCGAGACTTGCCTCTGACATATTTTTATTTGTTTTGTAAGAATCTGCTTCCTTCACAAACATCTCACTTCCGTAATAAGACAGCTTCCCTGAACTTGTAAATTGGATAATCTCTCATGTCTCAAATTATTTTTCTCATCTCTTATTTTTCACTTTGTTTCCAGTGCTGGCCAATCTCTGGAAATTCTTTGGAATCCAGCTACCAAACCAGAAAAAGCTAAATAATTTATCATGTTCAATGTTGTGTATCAGTGTCCTTCCCACTCTTTCTCTGTGCCTATTATATAGTGTCTGTTGACATCTTTTAGGTATCAATGGTATTCAGATTGCTTGGAAGAAGATGTTAAATCTTTTACTTAGGTTATAATATAAGTTATCACATCATATTTTATTACAATAGCAAAAAACTACTGGTGAATATCATGTAGATATACACTGAACATGTATACTAGATTTGAAGATACAAAACATCTAAAGAGAATCTCTAAAGTGCCAGAGATGGTTAAACATTTCTAGTTCTGAGTACCACAGGACTTTGGAGGTGTCTGATACCCAAAGCTATGACTAGATCTGAGCTTTCCAGGCACACAACTTTTATTAAAACAAAAAGAAATAGTTATAAGTTACAGTGTTTGTCTTTCAAACAATCAAAATCCCTATTTTATGCAATTTTAGCAATCAAAGTCAGTTAACTTTCCAGTTATACACACACACACACACACACATCTGTGTGGCAGAGGTGCAAGCATGTATTCAAAGCACATTCAAAGAGGCACATTATGAGGCTTATAATTCAGACACATACACGAGATGTCTTGAATTGGACAATAAGAATTTCACTCACACCAGGAGTGGAACTGTTTTTCAAGCAGATATGATGGAGAGAAATTGCAAAATCTGACTTGAAACATACAGCAATTGTGGCAGGTCTAGGGTGTTCTGTACTAAATCATTATGCAGGCAAATTATTTAGAAAGTAAAAGGATAACCTAAACAGCATTAACAACTGCAGTGGAAAATGTGTCAAGTCTAATGATTATTTTTTCCTCAGAATACTGTGAATGTTAGTTGCATTAAATATTGATCTGTTCCTGAGTATAAGCATCCAATTCTGTATAGCTGATTTTGTGCCTTATCCTGTGAGGAGCTGTTACTTTTACCAGACTAGGCTTAGTGTACACAGTGCTTCTCAGAAATCAATTTTTTAAAAAACATTGGAGAGTTATTATGAGATAAACTAACATATACATAGTTTAGCTCAGTGTTCTAAGCCTTCAAATGAAAAATACACTTACCATGAGAAGATGACCTTTGAACTATCCCCATAGGAAGCTGGATTGCTTGCCATTCTGCAAGCAGGCAGATGCTTTGAAAAATACTCTGCAAGTAACAACACGTAGCCAAAGAAAGAAAGAGGACTCAAACAAATTTATTTATCTACACTACATTTTAGTCATAGTTTTATTGCTGTTGATACATACTAAGCATTTAGAGAACTTGAGTATATTAACTTGGGGTGCTTTTTCTAGCACCTATACAAACAAATATTCAGTGTTCATATAAAGAAAACGCAAAAGATGAATATACCAAGTAAAAAGGAATTAATTTTGAAGGCAATGGAACAGTCTCATAGGTTTTGTAATTGTTGAATTCTGTCACTAAATCACCTTAGGTAGCAGTTGATTAATACTTCTTTACACAGCAACTGGAACACCTCATATTTTAAATTCATAGCGAACAGTCCTGAGTATAAATGCACTTAATTTTGTAATGAAATTTGCAGCTCTGCTTGTGTAATCAATTAAGGGCTACACCCAGCCCCTCATGTATGAGGAAAATCTATGTAAAGCTCAGACAGCTCAATTTGCAGGTTTTGCACAGTGGATTTAACATTGGAGTTTTACTAGTGAAATCTATTTGCAGTATCTAGTGGTACAGATTCCTTGGTGGAATTCCACTTCAGTCCTACTCTGAAGTGTATTGTGTTCAGATTCTCTTTACCTCTCTAATTTGGTGAAATGGACATTTTGTTATCAGCATAGGAAAGAGAGTCTTATCAACCATTTCAGGCATAGGTAAGGAATTATTTGGGGAAAAAGGAAATTGAGTAAATGGAGATCTGAGAAAGTGATTGGAAATAAATATGGGAGAAGGGTCCAAAAATGCAAATGAATAGGAGACATAAATGTGAAATGACTGAGTGAACCCAACACAGGATTTTCCTCCAGATGTCTACCTGTCCTGGTCAAACTTTAAGTTTGTAGCTTGATAGTACTCAGCTCTGACAAACAATTCCAGGACACAAAGTTTAATAGTTCACTTGGAACATTTTGTTTAAATACTGCATGAATATAGTTCTTTTTTTGTATGGAAAAAAATAAATTTAAAACCTTATCTCTCACCTTCAGATGCTTATTGGTGCAAGGTAATGGAAAGTACTGGGCAATTAGCTAAATAGTTGGTGCTACTGTGTCAGTTGTGTCATGTTTGCCATCATGAGACACTTTCCAAAAATCCCATGAAAAGTTTTCAGGCCAGAGTTTCTTATTTCACGTTTAATACTGTATTCTGTGAATTTTATTGATGTTTATTTTCAGCTCCCTTTTTTTTAGACTGGCTAATAAAATTTTCTGTTAATAAAATTCTGTGGCTCTCTACAGGGTACTCTGCTTGTACTTGAATATTGCCTGCAAGTAAACTCTGTACTGACAGAAAACAACATTTGAAATTAACAAAGCAGGAGATGAACTGCTATCACTGTCCTCCATCATAATAAAATCCTAAGAACATTTCACCATGTTTTTTTCTACTTTCTGCTAAGAGTTTGTGTATGCAATCTAGAAAGTACACATTTGTGGTATACTAATTGATTATCCTTGAGAAAATCTGTGCCTGCAATTATACTCTGTCTAAAAAAAGCTTCTAATAACAGGGTTAGAATAAAGCTTAGTCCTTAGTCGTTTATAGTAGCTATGAGAAGAAAACACCAGGCAATGGTCTATGAAAAACAGTCCGGTGTCTGCATTATGAAACCCAGCCTTTACATGATAAAGTAGTCTGCAGTAAGATCCCTATATGAGAAAGAGTCAGGGCTTTTATTGGAATCATAGAACCACTGAATCACAGAATGGTTTGGGCCAGAAGCGATCTTAATGATCATCTAATTCCAACCCCTCGCCATAGGCAGGGACACCCTCCGCTAGACCAGGTTGCCCATAGCCCCATCCAACCTGTCCTTGAAAGCTGCCAGGGAGGGACAGCCACAGCTTCTGTGAGTAACTGATTTCAGTGTCTCACAAACCTCACAGTAAATATTTTCTTCCTAATACCTAATCTAAATCTACCATCTTTCAGTTTAAAGCCATTACCCCTTGTCGTATCACTCATCTCCCGAATAAACAGTCCCACTTTGTCTTTCTTGTAGGCTCTTTAGGGTACTGGAAGGCCGAAATAAGATCTCCTTTGAGCATTTTGTTCTCCACGCTGAACTGCCCCAACTCTCTCAGCCTGTCCTCATAGGAGATGTGCTCCAATCCTCTGATCATTTTTCATAGAATCATAGA